>OMKZ01052694.1:2782-20677 GCA_900302535.1 Neoniphon sammara
AGTGATATGCTGAGGAGGCTGAGGGTGCCGGGAGGTGTGTGTGTGTGTGTGTGTGTGTGTGTGTGTGTGTGTGTGTGTGTGTGTGCGCGCGCCTGTGTGTGTGTTCAGGTTCCGTGTGTGGTGCCAGGGCATGATCTCTCACAAGATGTTTGACCACGTGGTTCTGGTCTTCATCTTCCTCAACTGCATCACCATCGCTCTGGAAAGACCAGATATACAGCCTCACAGCACGGTGAGACACACACACACACACACACACACACACACACACACACACACACACACACACACACACACACACACACACACAGAAACATGTACACGCACCCACACACACCATACACATACTGTTACTTGGGAGGGATGGCTACAACAACAGTGTTTTCTCTGCAGCTCGTCAATTATCAGCAGCACTGTATTCAGGCTAATTGAAAAAAGCACATGTCATATGAAACTTAAATGAAGAAATATGTAACAGGTTAAATGTGAAGGCAATGAATCTTTCCCTGTCCCTTTAGGAGAGAGTGTTCCTGAGTGTCTCCAACTATGTTTTCACCGTGATCTTTCTGGCAGAGATGACTGTTAAGGTAAACATCAAGTCTTTCTTCCAGAAGTAAACTTGCATTAAACAGATGCTATGTAGTCATATGCAAGAGAAGCAATTAATGCATGTTTTCTGATCTGCTGAACAAGCATTTTCAATCCTGCAGGGACGACCATCCATTTAGCTGCTGTTAGTGAAACTGATGACTGTGTTTACAACAAAAGAAAAGAAAAGAAAATCTTACAACAATCTTATTGGTTCAGTTAAACCTCAATGGGCGGAGCCAAAGAACAACAGGTTTTCCGAGTGCAACTTAGCTAAATGGCAAAGAAGGACCTCTGGTTAACATCTAATTAAAAACAATATGAATATCAGTGGATTGCTTGCATTCATCCATGACTGTGACATTCATAATTTTGGACAGCCAGCAGGCTAGTAACCAGCTTACCTAGATGGTACAGGCTAGTTACCATGTAGGTAAGCTAGGTGGTTAACTTGAATGGTCAGATATGCTAACCAGCTGACTTAAATAACTTAGCATAGGTTTATGTATTTATTTATTTATTTATTTATTTCCCCCAGTTGATAGCAAGTAACTTGTAAAACGAGAAACAGACATTGTCATAGCAACAGCATCCCAAATTTGCATTGGTGCCAAACTTTGGTGCCACTAATATTAAAGTCAGTGGGACAGCATAGAACCACCATAAACCGCTATAATTGTGCCGTTTGAACAGAGATTCAACTATATAAGTAAAACAAATTTTCCGTAATACAGACGGGTGTTTTTTTTTTCAAATGTGCGCGTTAGTGTTCGTTGTTGCTGGTCTCAAAGCACTGCGAGTCTATCCAATAACTTCAGCTCTCCCTAGTATAGCGACATGATGTTAATCTTAGCCACATGCAAAAATAAATTTACATGAACCAATATGTCAGTGCAGTATGATGAAGTTAAGTGTAGGTGAATGTATTGTTGTCAAATTCACTCCCTTTTCTACTACAACAAATCTACACAACATAGGTCCTTACCTTAGTTTAGTATTTTGAATGCATATTTTTGGAATATCCAGTTTTATTTATCCTATATATTCTGATAGGGCAGTCTTGTCCAACAGTATCTTCAGTATTTTTTGTTGTAGCTCTTGGCTTTGTGTTTTAAAGATTCTATAACATTATTCTGGATTTGGATAAATATATTTCTGTCAGCCAATTTGTAGTTCTGGTAATTTTTAGAATATTTCAAAGACTCAATGACATTATTTTTATTTTGAGTCTTTGAGTCTATTCTCCTATTCTCCTGTCTTAATGTGCAAGTTGCAGCCCAGGGTTTCAGTTGAGGTATTACTGTTTTAATGATTCATGTTGGATTAATGTTTTGTTTCTGTCCTATCACCCAGGTGGTGGCTCTGGGTTTCTGCTGGGGCCATCAGAGCTACCTGCAGTCCAGCTGGAACGTTCTGGATGGTCTGCTGGTGTTTGTGTCTCTGGTCGACATCCTGGTGTCTATGGCCTCCTCAGGCGGAAACAGGATCCTGGGCATCCTGAGAGTCCTACGCTTGCTCCGCACGCTGCGGCCGCTCAGGTATGAAATGTGTTTGTGTGTGCATGTGTGTGTATGTGCCAGAGGGTTATGTGTTTGCATGGGTGGATGGCTGTGTGCATGTATGTCACTTTACTGCTTATAATTCTGTCAGTTTCATATGTGTATCTAGGCATGAGAAGTGGTGACATCTTTGTACGTGTGTGTGTGTGTGTGTGTGTGTGTGTGCATGCTGCAGGGTGATCAGTCGAGCGCCGGGGTTGAAGCTGGTTGTGGAGACTCTCATCACCTCTCTCAGACCCATCGGGAACATCGTGCTCATCTGCTGCGCCTTTTTTATTGTCTTTGGCATCCTGGGGGTGCAGGTAGCTCACATGCACAGACACACACACACACACACACACACACACACACACACACACATATAAACAGAAAAGATAGTAACTGAATGAAACCTCAACATGTGCATAAGACATGAATTACTGTTGTTGCAGAAACATCTCTCTCTCTCTTGCTCTCGCTCCAGTTGTTCAAAGGCAAGTTCTTCCACTGTGAGGGTCTGGACACCAGAAACATCACCAACAAGTCTGACTGTCTGCAGGCCAACTACCGCTGGATACGACGGAAATACAACTTCGACAACCTGGGACAGGTGAGGACGAACGGACTGAGGGTGAGAGAGGGAGAGGACAAGGAGGAGAGGGGGGAAGAAAGAAGAATATTGTTAAGTGAAGGGGAAAGGACAGCAGGATGAGAGAAAGAGGATAAAAAGACAAACATGAGGCAAGCAGAAGTTAGGGAGGGAGAAAAAGAAATATAACTCCTATTCAACAGTAAGGGGCCGTGCACACAGGCCATGTGCTTGCATGAAAAAAAAGAGCTGGATGGGTCCCTTGTAGCTGTAGTAGGGACCCATTAGGACCGTGCACACAGTTGATGTTATTTTAATGCAAGGAGAGGAAGGACACATATCACCATTGCTATGAAACCATGTGACATCACAGCCAGCTATTTACCTGTAGTATGTATAGCTCTCCATATAAGCAAATGCAAAAATTTTTTAGCTGCTCACCATAAGCTATGATTGATCTATTTTTTTTATCTTAAATCATAAAGTTTAGGATAATTGGACATTGCCATGGTTAATCTCTCCTCCAACATTTTTGACCGTTTATCAGTAGTTTTCCTGACCATTTGTTTTTACAATTGGTCGCTCATGAAAAAAACAGGCAGCGATGAGTGTTTCATCTCAGCAAAAGTTGATCAAAAACAGCAACCAAATGGCTCCCTTCCATCAGAAAAACACGAAGAGCAGCAGCGCTCTGCGATTAAAAAAACAGTGAGGCATGGCACATTCTAAAAAGATGTTGCTTGTCATTTGTCACTTGTCATTTGACTTAAATAGAAATTCCTCAAACACAACCTGCAAACTGAAAATTAACAAGCTCAGTGTTTTCTAGTGCATTTTTATCCCTGGATCCAAGGCAACATGCAGTTGTTTGTAAGTGAGCCTACACAAGCGATGCCGTATAAGCTTTCAAGAGTGAGTGCATCAGTGCATCTAGTACTGATGACCTACACATGATGTGTTACATGTTCACAAGGCACTGGGTACCAGTATTTTCAGTTAAGCAGGCTGTACAACAGAACCATTCTCAAATGCAGTAAATGTTTCTGTTGTAACATAACTCAGCGTAACTGATGCCCAATAAGCTCAGCATAACTGAGGACCATCTGAAAATTTCATCCATGGTTTATAGTGAAATAAAATTTCACTGGAGAATGTACCCTTGGCCAGTGCGAAGGCAGAGTCAGAGCTACTTGTCTGATGCCTCATGATTATTTTATGTGTGTGTTTCCCTTCCAGGCTCTGATGTCCTTGTTTGTGCTGTCCTGTAAGGACGGCTGGGTCAACATCATGTATGACGGGCTGGACGCAGTGGGAGTGGACCAACAGGTACACACACACACATACACACACACGCTGCCTACCAAATGTCCATCCAACCATCTCACTTGTAAGATTATATCACAAATTCATGACTTGCAGTAGAAACACAGGTGTTACACAGATGTCAGACACATGTAGTGTAGGTGTAACATTGGTGTAATATCTTTCATTTCTGTGCAAAAAATATGTGCCGGAAATGTATTTAGTTCTTCGAATCCAGCTTCTAGATAATTTCCCAGTAAGCAATTTTTGTTAGCAACTTATTTCCTAATACATACTTGGCAATTAACAGACTCTAAAATAAGGTGTTACCTTTTTGTGTACATGCATGTTTTTACATGTTCAAGGATCTTGCACTTTTTTATAGTTACATGCTTAGGTCCGGCACACACCAAGCTGACTTCAAAGAACAAGCGCCAACTGACAAAGATGGTCAGATCACTACGTGTCGCTTCACATGTATTGCTAAAAATTATCCATAAACATGCTGCACAGATTACAACTGCTAGTCGACATACAGCATGTTATGTGCCTGAACAAGAAGAAATAATTCTCCATGTCAGGAGGGGGCAGTAGTCTTAAAGGAATACTCCAACGTTTTGGGCAAAATAGCCTTTTTCCGACTTACCCAGACTGAGACAAGATGTTTGATAACATTTTCACCTCTGGTTCAGTTCCTATGGTTAGCATTGTGTGTTAGCTTAGCATAAAGTCATTAGCCTAGCTCTGTCAAAGTGAAAAAATAAACTTTATAGCAACTCTGAAGCTGTCTTATTTACACAATGTATCGTGTGTATTTGAAATGCATGTCTTGGAATTTTCTTTAAAAAACAAGTCATTTTAGAAGAAGTTAGATGGTAGGAACTACAGATTGTAGGAACTATAACCACTGCATGTGTTCATCGGTTATAGTTCTTGCCATCTCTTAATACCGTGTAACACACAATACATTGTGTAAATAAGACAGCTTCAGAGTTGCTGTAAGGTTTATTTTTTCACTTTGACGAAGATAGGCTAATAACTCCTGTAGACTTTAAGTCTTTATGCTAAACTAATATGAACTTCTACCTATTGGAACTGGAGCAGTTGATGTACAAAGATGAAAATGGTATTGAACATCTTGTCTCACTCTGGATAAGTCAGAAAAAGGCTATTTTGCCCAAAAATGGAGTATACCTTTAGAAGAGTAAACCGGAAGCTCAGGCTCACAGAAAGATAAACAAACATTAGCCCTTTATTTTCTTGCTACTCTGATGAAAGTTGCTATTGGGTTTCTCAGACTAAAGGTATTTTGCTTGTGGAAGAAGGTTTGTTTTAAGTACAGCTGGCTCTCTCTGGTTAGCTAGCTATCAACACAACTGGATTTCCGTTTCTTTTCCTGTGCCTTGATTCACTTAGGCAGAACTGCCAGTCAGACAGCTTTCTATCATCAGCTGCCTCCTCCGCTATCGGTTCAACATGGTGAATCGGCCATGATGCCGCTGAGGAGAGCTAATGAGGTGTGATAGTGCAGGACACACTGCACAGACAAAAGGCGATCGTCAGCCCAACAAGATCTGACTGCCATCTGTCGGCTTGGTTTGGGCTTTAGAAATGTATGCAGGTGCAAACATCTGCCTTGAAAAACTGCTTCATGCCAGTTTCAATAACAGATTCATGTACACTCAAGCAAGTACTATAGATGTACCTCATACACACACTCATTTGTGCACACACAAACCCACGTGCAGTGCAGGTAGGAGTTTTGGCTCAGGCTCAGACTGTTTACCAGAGCCCCGGGGCTGATGGTCTTCAGGATATCATTAATAGGACGTTAATCCCTGTAATCTCAGACAGTTCAGTCAATATTTTGCAACAACATGAGAAATCCGCTCACAATGCTAGAAACCAAAGGATTAAGACTTTAATCTGTGATATTGTCAAGAGACAAAACCTCAAGCTGCTACACTGACAGTGAAATTGAGAAGTTGAGCTTTGTGGACTTTTGGAAGGTTTGTTCAAGCAGTTTAAAACCTTTACTATCCGAGGGAGGATTTAACTGAGTGTACCCAGTCTTTTTCAGCATGGCGCTGCATCACTTTCATTTGTACTTGTTCACACCTAAGATCACAACAAGTATAGCCGGTCTTCCACTGTTTATCACCAAGCAGCTCTCCTGGGGCATTTGACTTACAAATGAGCTTTTGTAATCATTAACCATTCTTAATTAAATGCCCCTGAGACAGTACAGACACTGTCCCCACTACATTAGTCTAAACTGTCAATAAAGCCTTCTTTTCTTTTCTTTTCTTTTCTTTTCTTTTCTTTTCTTTTCTTTTCTCGTTTCTCTTCCCTTCTCTTTTCCAGCCTATGAGGAACCACAACCCCTGGATGCTGCTCTACTTCATCTCCTTCCTGCTCATCGTCAGCTTCTTCGTCCTCAACATGTTTGTCGGCGTGGTGGTGGAGAACTTCCACAAGTGCCGGCAGGACCAGGAGGAGGAGGAGGCGCGCCTACGGGAAGAGAAGAGGCTCAAAATGATGGAGAAAAAGCGCAGGAGTAAGGAGAATGGAGGGGCTGGTCGGTAGTCTATTTTTCTGAGCACTGCCTGCTTTCAGAGCCTGACAAAACCGAGAGAGAGAGAAGGAAAGACAGAGAGAAAGAATGGAACGATAACAAGAGATGAAAAAAGAGGAGAGTTAGAAAAAGACAGAAGAAGAGAGAGAGACTGGCTAGCTCACACAAACAGTGTTTGATCACTGACAGAAGGCGTGGGCTACGCCAGTCTGACGCATGTACCTGCATGACTGCAGCCCACCCCAACCCTCCCCCGAGTACTGCATGGAAAAGTGTAGAGACCGGACTCTGCCGAATTAACCAAGCCCTTACTAACCAATATGTCATCTGTAAATCTGTGTGAAACTAACTGAAAAGTTGTATTCTTACTCTTTAGTGTTAAACAATACACCATTACAGTGTCAAAAAATTACCCACAAAAGTAAAAATACAGTATTTATTAGTTTCCATGTAGCCTAATGAAAATGCTTTTATTGTGACTCCTTTCCCAATCATATATTCCATACCAAATCCTGCTTTTCCTATTGTCCCAAATACAAAAAATACAAAATGACAACTGTGAAAGGAATACTCTGTTTGTTTACTCTGTTTCTTAACCAGACTGCGACAAAATGTTCAATACCATTTTCACCTCTGTACGTCCACTGGTTCGGTTCATATGGTTAGCATTTCATATTAGCTTAGTATAAAGTATAAAGACTTGAAGTCTACAGGAGTCATTAGCCTAGCTCTGTCAAAGTGAAAAAATAAACCTTACAGCAACTCCGAAGCTGTCTTATTTACACAATGTATCTTGCGTGTTACACAGTAATGAAATACACGTCTTGGATTTTTTTTTCTTTTAAAACAAGAGATGTGTTAGGAGAAGTTAGATGGTAGGAACTATAACCGTGGGACACATATGTTCAGTGGTTATAGTAACTGCAATCTATAGTTCATACCATCTAACTTCTCCTAAAACGACCCTCGTTTAAAAAAAAAAAAGAAAATCCATGACATGTTTTTTTCAAATACACATTACACATTGTGTAAATACGACAGCTTTGGAGTTGCTGTAAACTTTTTTGTTTTCAGAGCTAGGCTAATGACTCCTGTAGACTTTAAGTCTTTATGCTAAGCTAACATGAAATGCTACCCATAGGATTGGAACCAGTGGACGCACAGAGATGAAAATGGTATTGAACATCTTGTTTCAGTCTGGGTAAGTTGGAAAAGGGCTATTTTGCCCAAAATTTTGGAGTATTCCTTCAACATTTCTAATAACTTAAAATTTGTGAAAGAGAGGATCACCAGTTTCAGCAGTTGCTGAAGAGGTATTCAGCAGCACCTTCTGCATGTGAAAGCGATTGAGTTGGATGCTTCCCTGAATGAGTCTCGGAGATTTTCCCCCATGAAATTTTGATCCGTTGAATGAGAATGCCCTGTCACAACCCCCACCTTCCAATCCTGAGTGCATGTGCAAGCGTGACCCTGAGGCGTCTCTCGACACGGGTGGTAAGAGGACATTACCTGTAAACATGCTTTGACTGGCAGACTCAGAAACATAGCAGGCACTTTGGCTGCTGGACCCACGTAAACCATGGGTAAAGAACAAAAAAAAAAGAAAAAAAAAAGAAGAATTTGTATTCATACTTGATGTGCTTTGCTGTGTGTGGAGCTCAAAGAAAGAAGAAAACATATCGGTAGAATATGTTGAAAACAGTTGAAAATCATATCCCATACACATTTAACACACACTAGTGAACGTGCTTTGACTGGTGAACATAAGACACAAAATGAAGAAAAGAATGTGAGAGATGTGTTGAGTCAAAAAATGAAAGAAACTGAAGAAGACTGAAAAAGAGAAGCACCTGCGTTGACTGGCAGACTCAGAAACGTAGCAGAAAAGCATACAGCACACACACTGACCCCAGGTCAGAATCATATGCAATTATCCAACACACACTGATCACACACTTAGAGTACAAGTCAGTGTGAGGTGTGAGCAGAATGCCACATTTTTCTAGATTATAGGTGTTTGTAATGGGTCTCAGTAGTCTGAAGCTACCCACTTATTCCTGACATCTTCTGCTCCTTCATCAGCAAAAACTCAAGAGACGAAATGCAATCTCTTTGGACATAATGAAGGTGGAGACAGCTGCCTCAGTATTTTTTTTAACTTGTACTGAAAGTTTATGCAGTGCTTTTTCAGGTAGAGAAAGTTTCTGGCACCAGGCCTATCAAACGTTTAAAAAAACATGATACAAGTAAAAAAAAAAAATGCATGGTTATCTGAAAATAAGGTTTGACTTAAGAGATGAAAAGTCGAGTTTTTGGCAACACAAGGCTCGATCTGACGCTGCTGATTTAGCAGCTGACAACCGGTTTGTGCACTTCAAAAGAATACAAGTAGAAGCTGGAGATGCTCGGCTGTAAATACACACAAACAAGAAGAAGAAGAAGAAGAGCTGAGGTGAAAATGCTGGAAGTGACGAAACCATCCTGCAACATTAGCATCATTCTGCAGCATTAGCATCACCTGTGTCTTTACTCACCAGACACAATGACTGTTTTTCAGTTATATGTGGTCCTGATGGAAGCCGAAAATCAGAAGCATGTCACAGTAATTGTGACTGCTACATAAAGATACTGTTAATTGGACCGTTGGCTACTTTCTTAGTTTTCACAACAATATGAGAAACTGTTTTAGACTATAGAGATTTTTTTTTTTCCCCTCGGGGAAGACATTACTGAAGCGATGTCAGTGGAGAGGACAGCTGCTCAGGTGTGCGTTCAGCATCTCAGACGTATCCAAACAATTCAGAAATTAATCATGAAAACAGCTTTAAAAAAATGATATTCTAATTGATTTTCATTCATTTAATTAATTCCATCCATCCGTATTCAATTGAATTTCAAATGATTGTTTCAGAAATAAAGGTGGTGTTGTGGACCGCAACGCTGTTTGTGAAAGGTTGTGTTGTTGAACGCAGCCCTGCTCGGCCCGTCTCAGCCATAGACAGTCATGTTTACATCAAGGGCATGTCAGCATGCTGCAGAGAGAAAAGGCATGGTGCACAGCACACAAGAGGGTCACACACACAGACACACACACACACATGCACACACATGCACATACACATACACACAAGTATGGGCATGTGAATACGCTTTGTTAAACTATAAACATATATATACATGAGTTAGGGGTAGTCTGCCTATGAAATGATGGAGGTTCCTGTAAACCAGCTAAGACATTTATGTTCTTTGCACAACAATAATAATTATTATTATTATAATTTTTTTTGATGATGATGATGATGATGATGAATGAATTCTTCATTTAAAGCCAGTGTTCCCTTGCCTTAAGAAGCTACCAACCCAACTAGCGTAATGTCATTAGTCATGTTTAGTGTCCCATGATGGTCTAAATGCAGTTTCAAAGGTTGTTCCACCTAGACAAAAACACTATTTTTTTTTCTTTTTTTTCCATGGAAATTGTGAGCAATATCAGCTCAAAATACCTGCTTTTGGGGACTTCTGTCTTAAACTATTGCTGTTGGCATTAGCCTGCAGAAACTGATATGAATCCTGTTTTAATCATACTAACACATCACTCACACATTACAGGGCTGGGTTCTGTTCACTGGGTTGTGTTCACAGCTAAACCAGGAAGTGGATTTCTTCCAATTTCTGGATGGATAGATGGATATTTAACCTGTTATAGAAAAGATTAGGAGTGATTGCTCATTCATTGGAGCAAGTCAGCCGCAGTTTGTGTTTACATGTGGTTTCATCCAGCTGACAGTGAACCGACCCTGGCCCGAACACACAACATGCAGCATCCTCCACAGCCTGCCTCGGACTGTCATGTGTACATGTGACCCTCTCTGTGCTGGTACTTGAACATGCCACATATGTACAATGTTTACGACTGGGGCAGCAGTCACTCACACTTCCATTGTGTCTGTCTGTGTCGAAATGTTTGGACCGTTTGTCACGTGTTCGTCTCTCCCCGTGTCTGCGTGTGCCGCTGTCTCTCCGTATGTGTGTGTGTGTGTGTGTGTGTGTGTGCATTGCAGAGGCCCAGCAGAGGCCTTACTATGCGGATTACTCCCCCCTGCGTCTCTACATCCACACACTGTGCACCAGCCACTACCTGGACCTCTTCATCACCATCATCATCTGCATCAATGTCTGCACCATGAGCATGGAGCACTACAACCAGCCCCAGGTAACACACACACACACACACACACACACACACACACACATTTTGATATTTATAGTGAACAGGGCAGGCAAGTTGAATTTCGTCACAAAAAATGAATCTTCAACCAGTCAGTAATGTGATATGAAATAAATGTGTGTATTTGTGTATTTGTGTGTGTGTGTGTGTGTGTGTGTGTGTGTGTGTTTAGTACTTGGAGGAGGTTCTGAAGTACTGTAACTATGTCTTCACCGTCATCTTCATCATCGAGGCTCTGCTGAAGCTGGTAGCATTCGGGCTGCACAGGTTCTTCAAAGACAGGTAACACACACTGGGATGAGCAACGAATAGTGAGAGAGCAGAACACCTGAACTGATGCTGCACAACAATTACAGTACAATATATTAACAATTTTACATTAATAAGATTATATATTATTTATTGATTATATGTGCATATGAAGACTTACATTCCAGACATACATTTTTGTTAAAAAAAAAAAATTGAATCATTGCATTATTTATTCAGTTCTCTAAAATATAACAAACCTGATTTTTCACTTAAAAAATGACTTACTTCTTCTTGTTCTAAAATAAAAAGTGATGTTATAAGTTCATTTTACAGCTTTTATGTGGTGAAACTTTACATATTCTTGTGTGTGTATACTGTGCATGCGTACATTCATGTAGATGTGTATATTGGCTTGTATTTATCAATGAGTGACAGTTTGTTTAGTTTCTAATGATTAATGATGATTAATGACTTTTCATTTTAACATACCTTTTTATATTTGTACTGATGCAGGTGATGCAAATTAGTGTAAGCTACCAATACTATGACATGCACATCAGATAACTGTTTTCTGTTGTGCGTGTGTGTGTGTGTGTGTGTGTGTGTGTGTGTGTGTGTGTCCAGGTGGAACCAGCTGGACCTTGCTATTGTGGCTCTGTCCATCATGGGCATCACACTGGAGGAGCTGAAGATGAATGCAGCGCTGCCAATAAATCCTACCATCATCAGGATCATGAGAGTCCTCAGGATAGCACGAGGTACACACACACACACACACACACACACACACACACACACACGTGAAATCCACAGAAGTTGCCTAAACAGAGAAGTCACATTAGGAGAGAATTACAGTGGTTTCCTAAAGGCATTACAGTGCAGTTCAGTACAGTAGATATACAGAGTTAGGTGTGTAAAGCTGCTCCTGTTTCCCTCCTCAGTGCTGAAGCTTCTGAAGATGGCCACTGGGATGCGATCTCTGCTGGACACGGTCATGCAGGCGCTGCCTCAGGTAAAGAGAGCTTGTGGGCTCTGGGGCTCAAACACACTTAAAGAGTGCTGTTTGTGCGTTTGAGTGTGGGACATGGAGCTCCTTTTTCAGTACGTTGCACCATTTTTTGAAGAGAAAGATTTGAAGAGCAAGATTTTGATCACATTGAGCCTGATTCAGACTTTAACTTAAGCACTGCACTGTAGTGGAGCTTCCATCCAGGTATTTTTTTATGCAAATATTGAATATGTGAATAAAAAACCTGAATTGAAACACTGGAATTTAGCAAAAATTTCACAAAAGCGTGTTGCTGAGTCAGGTAAGTTGTCATATAAACAAAGAATATGTGATCACTTCTAATGGAAACAGTTATTTATTCATGTAGCAGGGACTTTTGGCACATGCTTACATTCAATTTAATGTCATTTACTAAGTGAGGAGTATTATTACCACTCTTCCCAGAGCAAAGAGGTCATCAAATCTCTCCATCTTCTGGACTGTTTTGGTTGCCAAACATTTGTAATTTGTAGTAGTAGCCGACAGCCGTGCTCTTTTCAAAACAATTCTCACAATGTAGCTGATGGAAATGTGCATCAATTCACATTTTCCTTTGCAGAATTTTTTCGAAAATGTCCTTTAAAATATGCGCAAAATTTGTGTGGAATCCTAGCTGCAAGTGCTGAAGTAGTTTAAGGATACTGTCTACTCTACCAATTCCAATACTGCAGTCTTGCACAGGCATAATGTACACAGCCTCCTGCAAGATTCATGCCTCACTTGATGAATATGTAAATCAAAGCATCTTCACATTACAGTTCGCAGGTTCGCAATTCATTTGTGCATGCCTTTCTTTACTCGCCTGAAGCCCTACAATATGTGCACTCCCATCATTGTTACGATGCAAAACAAGCACTCTGCATGAGCACCAAATAGATCAGGTAGGATATTATCTATTACAAACACAAAAGAGATTTAGCTGAAGACTTAGAAAGGTATTCAAGGCAATTTGACAGCTCTCCAGAACTAAGCAATCAAGATGTATCCTGCCATTCATGCACTCCAGCTGCTACAGGATCATCAGGGCGCACGCAGGGTGCCAAGAAATCATTTAAATGTGCCGAGTTTAACAGACGCCCAGTGCATCCACCATTTCCTCATGGATATGACCTTGATTACTGAGCCGTGTTGTCGTTCAGACAATGATTTGTAGAGCCAGGCTGCACAGCCGAATCCCCCCCCTGATGTGACTCGAGGCAGCATGTGCCTTCTCCTTCCTGTCAACAGGCTGCTTTCAGAGGATGTCCGCAGCTCTTAAAGGCAATGAGCGGATGCGCCATACGTGTATATACTGGCCAGACACTGGCACATAAAGACGCACAAACAATGGCAGATGACACATGACAGATCACATTGTGCTGCGGCTTTACAAATGTCAGGTGCATGCAGCTCTACACATAGGACCATCAGGGTACAAAGTGCACAAGAACACATTTACAGGGACAGGAAAGGACAACATGCCACGAACGTTCAGTGTGTATGAGGCACGTTGTTTATATGAGGCAGACGCATGCAGAAGAAGTGCACAGAGGTTCCTGGTTCTGCCCATGATGCTTTTTTTTTTTCCTGAAATTTGGTCCGGCCACCAGGAAGAGCCATGAAGAAGGAGACGGGTTTGTAGAATAGACAGCAGTTCTCATTAAATTCTCATTGACTTTTAATATAAAAAAAATCTAATCTTTCACTGATTTCTCAAGGCAAAAAATGCAGAAGAGCCCAAATCATTTCACATTTTGCAAAGTATTACGTTTCATTCAATTAGTGTCCCAAGGGCGAGTTGCCAATGCAATCATTCCGCCTAGTCTTTAAATAAAGCCAAATTAAAGGAGCATTGTGTTTAAATGTAGCAGAAAAATATGGCAAGGCAAAAAAAAAAAAAGTCTGCTTGTTTTTCTTGCATACTGATGCGAAGGACAAAGAAGTTAATGTTTTGAACAAACCTTTCTGCCAGCGAGGGCTTAGCCAAAACCGTCGTCGTGCATGTCGAACAGTCCAAGTTTTAATTAGAGCAGCTCTCGTTGCACGCCTTGACCTGTGTAAGTCAGCGCAGCGCCCATTTTGAATATGTATTTGCAGCATATTTGTTTCTCGCAGCAAACTGTTCACTTAAATGCCGTTTTTTTGGGGGGGGTTTTTTGCAAACAAGGAGTTGTTTCTTTGCTGTTTGTTTATCCCGCACGGTTAAATTAAGGTCAAATGGGATAAATATAATGAAATCAATCCTGCCGCCTCGCACCCCTGTGGGCATTGAATTAGCAAGGTTTACACTGTAGTGTTTGGCGTGCTGGGGATCTAACACGAGTTTTGCTTCCAGGTGGGAAATCTGGGTCTGCTCTTCATGCTCCTCTTCTTCATCTACGCTGCGCTGGGAGTGGAACTCTTCGGCAAACTGGGTCAGTCACACTACTGGGAGAACACACACAAAACGCACGCACGCACACACACACACGCACGCACACACGCATGCAGGCACCGGCACAGTCCACAAGCTTCAGAAGAAAAGATTTTTTGAATACACTCATTACTACCACAGTCACGACTTGTGAATTTTTAGCGATTTTCCTCTCGCCGGAATACTCTTGAAACCTCTCCCTCTACCCCTCCATCTCTCTCTCTCTCTCTCTCTTTCTCTTTTTGCTACTTTCATATCAGCGGCCTGGTTCCAACATGGAAATATCACATTCAGATGATCACACTCATTTACATACAGCTTCCACAATGGGCCAGCTCCATGATGCTCATTTTCTCTGAGGGAAGAGGACTCGCAAAAAGGCGACCGAGGGGACAAAATGATACACTTCCTATGATGCAGAAATGACTGGTTTTACTGAAATATTGTTATTCTCACAATAGAGAAACACAGGAATGTCTGTTTTCCATTTTTGATCCATTGAACCTTCCTCTCTGGGTTTTATTTACGGTTTTGGCTTTCGTCCAGCTGCTGACTAAAGCTTCTGGATTTGCAAAACACCTTCTCTTTTCTATTTACTCCTCACACTACCTGCAGTTCAAAGGGCTGCAACAGCTGAGGAAGCAAAATATATTCCAATAGATGTTTGGCCTATGGAGGGTAATGGAGTAGGAAGGTGGGTACGTCATCGCTGGTGAGCCGACAGCTTCAGAAGTAAAGACCAAAGAGAGAATATGATGGGCTATTCTGGGCCTCAGGCACCATGACTGGAATCACTCCTGGGTTAGCCTGTGTGATATGAGGATAAATCTGGACTCATTAATGTTTCAGTGGTTTCCAAAGTGCAATGTTTTATGATTTGTAGTCCTGTTTGTCGTCCATCTTCATAAAATACACATCCTTTTTTATTTTTTTTACACCATGTGGGTCACTGAGACACATCGGATTCTGTGTACCTTTGGAGCTTGATTTAGGACGTTATAGTTATCTAGTTGTATCTAGGATGTGTTTTGGTTAGCTTGGTATTGATGGGTTTTAAACTTGTGATTTGTAATATTGATTGATGTAATTGACATATTTAATGCATTTATGGAAATCGAACGATCTTTAGGTCTCTGCTCTTTTTAAAAAATAGAATAAAATAATAAGAAGATAAAAATTAGCATTTGAGACAGAAAAGAAGAATATATAATCCAGGAGCCGACTGCAAACCATGAATCTCTAGAAATGGTTAAAAAGTGAGTTTCAGAACATGCAAACGGACGTTGATTTCTGAAACCGGTGTGCCCCTTTCTGCTCTATTTGATCCGGCCTGGTGAGGTTAAGGCGAGATTACAGGCATGATGAGGTGAGTCAGTGCTTGCCCACAAACGACCATGTCAGTCACCTCAGATATTAACCCCGGGCTACGTTCTCCATTCTGCTCCCTACAGATTTGCAAACATTCAAAACACAAAGCCTCACGCTGTCACTGTCAAAACGCTGTCTAGCTTTTAGTGTAGGTGGGATAAAAGGTTTTCACTAAAGAAACTTTGTCGTTGGTAGGTGGATGTCATGGGATTATGTGTGAGTTTATAGTGAATACAGAATGACATTAGAGGCTCTCCACTCCCCTCAGCTAAAACTGTAGTGAAGGCCTTGACTTGCGGTAGCCTTGAGGCCAACAAGAGGCTTTTGAGCGCTGACCAGCAGTGGGAGCGAAGGTAGAGTTGGAGGAGAAAGAAGAAGAGAGAGGATGGCAAAATGTCCTATAGGCTACATACAGGTGGTTATATGAATATTATCAGTGGGAGGCTGCTCCTTGGTCGAAAAAGAACAGGAATTATGGTGGTGGTGGAGGAGAGAGAATGGGCTTTAGTGTGTCGTGTCAGTGTGTACGAAGAATATTAAGGGCAGTTTCTACCATCACAAATCCTCGTTTGACGTTAAAAAGTGACTGTTAGGATTTACTATGCAGGCATAACAGGCCTTTAGTGCTACTTTTTGGCACTTTAGCGTCATTGTATATACATTTATGGAAGTTTCCCTCTCAAGGTAATTCCCAACCCAGTGATTGCACATGGTATTTAACACCTGTCTTATCCTGCCATGGCAGTAACACAGCTGCTATTAGTATTGCTCACAGGAGACAGAGGCAAGTCCAGCTGTCTGTCTTTTATATCCATGATGGAATGTTTTATTCCTCCTACTGTATTAACGCTGTTATTTTTTATTTTGCACTATACAGGGTATGTACAGAGTCTTGAAAGTTTGGAAATTGCTTAATTTTAGCCGTTACATTTCCAAGGTTAGGAATATGCTTGAATTCAGTAATACTTGCTTGATTTTCAACATCTGATGTTTCATCTACACAGTCACTAGTGTAAATAATCTTTTAATATTTGAAATGATCCTGTACTCTAGAAATTAGCAAGCATTAAATAATCCTGATCAAAACTACTATCAAAGTTAATATGAACAACTAAATAAAAAAAACATCGATTTCTGTGGGTATAAAGGAATTCTATGAGGAAATTTGTAGCTCTGTTCACTTTCAGATAAGCCACTGATTTGGCCACGCCCACAGGTGCCATAATGTGTAAAACTCAGGGTATTTATTTAAATATGCACATGTGATCTGGCCCACTAGCATACTAATGCATAGTATAAATATACACCATGGAGGTGGGAAAAGGAGGTGGCTGAGGAGGATGAGGAGGAAGAGGTAGGGAGTGAAGGTGAGGAGGAGGGAGATCAGGAGGAGCTGGTGGTGGGACAGGGATCTGTTCCACTTTTCGGTGGGATCAGGAAAAGAGAGGGAGTCGAGGGCATGGGCCATTAGAGATTTGGTCTACAGGGAGAACATAATGCCTGTGAATGTGACCCTCAGATAGACTACAGCCTGGTATAATGAGACTGAGATAGCAAATGGCTCTTTGTAACTATTAATTACACAAGCATAAGATGTCAAAGTCAGAGTAAACAGTTTTCCACAGGGGTAGACAGTTACATAAGTCGGACTTTTTAAGGTCTTTGTTTACAGGGAGAAGGTTGGGTTAGATAGAGTAAGTGTAATAGCTCCAGGCTGGGTTCCCGAAATTTATCCAAGCGGCAGGATCAGCTTTGTCTTATTGACTTTGAGTGGGTGCACGCTGCAGGATTTTGATGAGACTTTGCCCCTGCTTAAGCCGTCCCACGCAAAGTTGGAAAAATCAGAGTTAAAAACAATCCTGAATCATTTCTTTCCCCTCAGAGGCCTCGTCGCGGCGCCGCCACCTCTGAAAATTTGGCAGAAATGGCAGCGTCGGGCTTAATTAGCTCATTAAAGCTTCAGAAGAGTTTGTCGTGTGCGTTTGCCCTCAGAAAGGAACAAAGACAATCTAAGC
>OMKZ01052698.1:13854-27771 GCA_900302535.1 Neoniphon sammara
TGAAAATGCCAGATGGTGTTTTTTTTTTTTTTTTTTTTTTCAGTGTGATGACCTTGTCGTTCATTCCTTGTGGTTTGAATTAAGTTTTTATCTTTCTCATTTCCCCCTACAGCCAGCAGATTCCAGCAGATATCTGTCCTAACCTTGTTACATTACAGTGTCAGTCATGTGCTGCAGCTGACAGACTTGGCTTTGTGTTATCAGGCTGCAGTAGTTACTGTAGGCTCATATTTTGTCTGGAGCAGGTTGAACGTTGGAGAGAGCTGCATTGTAGAGAGCCCTTGGCAATATGACATGGACATGAGCTGTTCTCTTGGTTTGAGCATATTCAGTGTGTGTGTGTGTGTGTGTGTGTGTGTGTGTGTGTGTGTGTATGTATGTGCACATTATGTTCACTCTGATAGAAAGTGTCATGGTTGGCTAACACAAACCAGCAGTCCAGAGGATCCTGTTCATCTAAACACTCTGTAGATTTTTCTTGTCCTTTTTCTTTTTCCAACATCGTAGCTTCTCATTATCTCCCGTCAAATTTAGCAAAACACAAAATGACAGCTTTCACATTTCATTCAATGGACATGAGCAGTATCAAAAGACTTTAAAATATGCATTTCTTTACTTTGGTTTAGCCTATTATTTGTTTTTGGCTGGACTTTGGCTGGAAATGTAATCTGTATGGAAATATTTAATAAGCAGTATTTTGTATTTCAAAATACTAAAATTATAGCACTTGGAAAAATAAAAATGATTTCTCTAAAATTATATACGCATTATTGCACAATAGCAGAGGTCAGTGAAACAGCAAACAGGTTCCAACCTGATGCTAGCTGGAGCCATCATCTGACTGGATAGCCAGCATGTTTAGCCACATAATTTGACTTAGTCAGAACAGTGAAAATTGCCCCTGAAAATTGCACAGGCGAGGCAGAGTGCATGTTGACACTTGTAGCTGCTCGCCTGGCAGGACTGCTAGTGCCAGAAATGAGTTAGGGACAAACACGGAGTAATGATGAGGTGAGCACACTTCTAGAAATATGGGCTGATGACAACATTTCCCCGTTACTTGTAGAATCATTTTGTGTTGTTGTCTTGCATTTATTGTTTGTTTTATTCATTTATTTCTTTTTTCTATGTTCAAATAAAACATTCATTCATTCATTCATTCATTCATTCAAATATAAAAATAACGTTGTCTATGCTGTTGTTGTTCTCTTGTTCCAATATTGCTCTTTTGTTAAAGTAGACTGTTGTCCATGACCTTTTCAATAAAGTTTCCCTCGTAGAATTTCTGCCCATTAGTTGAACAACCTGTTCAGCCATGTGTTTTTTGCTTACAAATTTTAACACATGGCCGTGTGACCACTGACTGAATCTAATGAAAAGGTAGCAACTTCACCCCTGAATCAGACCAAAGCAAGCAAACTATATGGGCGAAACTAAAACGCTGACATTGTTCAGTTGTTAAAATAGTGTTGTTTACTTGGAAACGCGTACCATTGTACTTTAAGCAGTAGTCTTTATTATGATTTTTTTTTTATCATGTATTTGCGCATTTTGTAAATACATGCTCACATTTAATACATTTCTTGACATCACAATATTTTTTTCATATTGTACATTTTTTATATAGATGGGCAAATATTTATTATCTGCAGTGGGACATTTAGGTGTATTTTTCCCCACATCTGTCACTTAATGACTTTGAAAAGTACTCAAACAGTCTGTCTACCTGTCTGTGTCTATCAGTGTGAACTCAGTAATGTATACTGCACAATCACACACTTCCAGGAGCTCCGGGAAGTCATAATTCTGTTTACCATCCAGCATGCATGATGAATGATGTAGAGCACAGAGCTGAAACAGTAACCCGCAGTGAATGGTCAGGCTGTGTTAGGACAAGCGTAAATAAGGGTAAGAAACCCAGTTTGGGGAGTTTTATTGAAGCACTTCATTTAGTCTCTGATGGAAATAATGACTGTCAATGAAAGCTTGGTGTGTCTGGTCTCAGCCCTGCATGGCGGCGCGTTGTTGATCAAGTCAGGCTGTGTAGCTGGCGTTTGTGTGTGACTGAGAGCGAGCGAGCTGGTGTGTCCTGTGAGCTCTGTGCTTCGTCAGCAGGAATGATAAATGGGAGCAACAGGAGCTTGTTGATGTTGTTCTGCCTCAGTGACACGGTGAATCTACAACTGTTTGCTGGGGAAGAGGTGCTTTATCATGCCGGCTGGTACACACAGACACAGACACGTACCACACATACTATAGACATGCACATACATCTATGGATTGATCTGGTGTTAAGTGGGACGAGTTCAGCAGGATTTTTTCACGCAGTTGCTAAAATAGCATTTGTAGCGTGAGGATGAAGTTTGTTATAGTCCATTTTTGTTGTCTTATTGCTCACTGTGACCGATGAGATGCAGAATTAGATATTTTAATTCTCTTAACTAAGTGCGACTGCAAGCAGAATGGTAGAAAGCTGAAGAATGAGGCACAAACAGACAGATAGGTCAAGAAAATGGATAACAGAGACAGAAATAGACAGTAACGCAAAGGTCTAGGAAACACACGAGTTTGTATTCAGGCTCCAGAGAGAGGCTTTATCATGGCCCCTCAACACTCACTACAATAGTACAGTCTGTGAAAAGCACAGCCATCAGAAAAGGTGAAGGCTCCACTGGCTCCAATCCTCACTTCAGTCAACTTAGAGATTTTGTATCCATCAAAAAAACGGATTGAGCCAGTGTATTCTCTATGGGACTAATACAAGAACGGATAAACTATTTTCGGACCACAGTACTTGCAAGTATCCCCTTGATGATGAGCTCACCAGAGCCCCCCATAGGCCTGCCTTTTTTGCACAACGCCATGTCTCTATTTTCTTATTCCAGGCTCACACAAAATGGATCCTAAACGACACTCATCCATTTCCGTTACTGTCTGGCCGACCCCTTAGTCAGAGGAGAATCACTAAGCTGAACTCAGATCTGCGCAGCTATATGACTCCAATGATGGAGGAAGAACCTTGAAATGACTGACAGAGAATGACAGCATTGGTATTACTCTGAGAGTCAATCATACACTGTTTATCCCCTCATCTTATTTCTTCATTGGTTCAGTCCTCTACTGGGAAAACCAGCTCTGCTTTGATTGATATTGACAGGGAATCAGATCAAAGCTCTGAGGATGGGAAATGATAAAAAACATGATCAGACTTTGACTCTCTCTCTCTCTCTCTCTCTCTTTCTCTCTCTCTCTCTCTTCAGAGAGAAGTGTTTAATAAGCAAACAAAGCTGAGTGGATTGTGATGATATGATGTCTGTCTGAGAAATTACCAGGCTGTTAAATAAGATTATCAGCTTAAGTGTGAAAGTACATTTTATCTCTCTCCTCAAAGACAGTAGAGATAAGATTTTTTTCCCTTAGCTAGATATAATTTTAAATGCATTTTATGCCCATTATATTTGTATCATGTACCTTTGCATACTGAACTTCACAGGCAAAACTAGGCCAAGACTTTGTCAGTTAGTGTATTTCAAAAAGAGTACATTTTTTGGTGTATTCTTATCTAGAAAAGTTGAGGACATGAAAGACTGACACTGTCTTCCATCTGTGAATCAAATACAAACAGGAAGAGAGAGGAATAGAGAGGAGAGAAAGGAAAGGATGAAAGGAATGCAAGAAAGGAAACAAAGTCCCAGGCTGACAACAGAACAGCTGCTTAAGCATCACAGATGATGAGGCATTTAAGATCTGTGTCTCATAGTTTTGTGCATGCAGTTTTTATAATGTCAGTCTATATTATAGATTGGCATTGAGGCAAAATTTGTTTCAGTGAAGAGGAAAGCACTATTTTTAAAACATAATATTCTGCTGCTGGCTCAGCTACACTTACACTACATATGTCTAGACTGAAATTCAAGTCATAATTTGATATATCCACCTGTTTTATGTTTACTACTGCTAGCAACCTGACTATAAGCCAACATGTGACAGAAACCAGGTTTAGTTTGCTAGTTAACACTAGCGAACATGATTAACAAACATTAGTTGGCATTATTTTCCAGTAAAGAGAGACATTAGGTAGCTAGCAAGTTTTCACTTTAAATCCACATGGCTAACTGTTTCTAACTAGTTAGTTTGATCACTTACGCTCTGGATGGTAAAAAAGCTTCATATGTCCCCTCTGTTTTTTTGGTGGCATGATGACAGGCCTGTCTACAAAAGAGAAAACAAGTCGGCATGGACAAAATTACGTGTGTGTTAAGCAGTGCCGGTCAAAGAGAAATGGAAAGACAAAAATGTCTGTGCTTGAGGTATGGACTGACAGCCCAAAAAACTCACCGTTGCGTTGTCAGCACATCACCTGCCATCTCGTTTCCTCTGTGCCTG
This sequence comes from Neoniphon sammara, assembly GCA_900302535.1. Classification (NCBI taxonomy): domain Eukaryota; kingdom Metazoa; phylum Chordata; class Actinopteri; order Holocentriformes; family Holocentridae; genus Neoniphon; species Neoniphon sammara. The sequence goes on from OMKZ01052698.1 coordinate 18,241, forward strand.
CATGAAAATGGCAGAGCAGCTTCTTTTTTTTAACTATGCTCCAAAATTATGGAATACCATACCCAAAGTTATAAGAGAAACAGTTGCCCTATTGGACTGCATTGAAGGCTCGCAAGAAGCTTCAGTGGAGTGGTGAGTTTCTCACCACTAAAGCTAAATACAATATTGTGCTATGTACAAACCTATCCTTTGCTGCATGAGCAGCAGAGTGTACTGCTGTTTCAATGGGCACTGGGTATTGCTTCTTCTGGTTACTGTAGGTAACAACTGTGTCGTGAATTTCAACTTGAGCTGCCACTCTCAATGTTTCTGATATGTCATAAATCCCACCTTGTTTGATTCTGACAGTTTTGATTGGCCAGGTTATGCTGAAGTGACATTGATGAGTGTAGTGTTCAGCCTTAAGTTGACCTTGAAGCATTGTGAAACCAACACGCTGCTCCCAGCTCTGCTGAAGAATGCATGTGTGATCAACCGTACCGCTCCCAAACCATAGAGGACAATGGGAATTATGCCACTACCGCTTCTTCCACTGCAGTGTGATCGCTGCCTGTAAGTCAAAAAATGACCCAAAAAAGTTATAGCTACTCAACTTTTTGACCAAATATGACCTTCAGGAAACTGTTCCCTGAGGCAACAAAACTGTTAAAGCAGGTTTTTACCATAGCTGCCACCACTGTAACCATAAAGGACTTCCTGTGCATTAAAATGCATTGAGATTTATTGCCACAATAGGACAGAGCAGGGGCAACTTTCATCCTCAACTTTCATCCTATTTCTATTGAAAACGAAAGACTTGAGACATTGAAGGATGCAGCTAACAGCAAAGACTTCTACAACAAAGCTGACATCTTTGTCCATATAGATACATGGAGCTATCAGTAAAGCTGCCTTGCTTTCTCTGTCATTCTCTACTGGTGCCCTGACAGACAGCTTTCCATTTATTTAAGTTTAGGACTGGCCTTTAGAGTTAATGCATATTGTCAAACTTGGTCATGATCAAGGAATTTATGATGAGCTGTTTTTTTTTTGTATGCTGACTGAATATTTGGGTATTATAAAGGAGGAAAGTTCAATTAGAACTCACAAACTTACTAGGAGTTAATGTTATGTAAATTATTATTATTTTTTGTTTTTTTTATTGCCATTGTTTCACACCTTCAGCAGCCATGTCTTGCAAGTCTGCCACTGGTTATGTATGAACCACTCTCCATGGTGCTGAAGAGGTGCAGAGTAGTGATTACAAAAAAAAAAGTAGTGACAGGAGTGTGCTGGCTGGAGCCACAGGTGGAGTGAGCCAAAGTGAAGTTGTTATGGAGTTGTCATGGATGGAGGAGGGATCTTTCTAGCCAGCAGCAAGATGCTGCTGCACAGTCATACATATAAACCCACAGATGGCACGATTTCCTTAACTGCCATAGTTAACATCAAACAGATTGATTTAACAGATTGATGTCATGATGGGGAATGCATAGTGCAAAAGCAGGCAGGAAGCTAAAGTCACTGGTATGTTTTGAGGTAACGTAAGTTGGTCGGAGACCTCTGCATTGACAATGTGTAGCCTCTCTACAATGCATGCCACTGAAATCATTAAATCCAATCCAATCCATCTACCTCCTTTCCTTTAGTTTGGCTCAAGACTGTCCCATGAGAAATCATGGAACTACCACACATGAGTAACCACAAATTACATGCAGTTGGCATGAATCTGGCCAACATTATGTGATAGAGACACAATAAGAATATCCTTTCAAACAACAACCATAAGCATGTTTCATGGCTACATCACATTATTTTTTTTTATCTGTAATGTTGGGCGTAGGTCAGGAGGATGGAAGTTGTAATACATCATGGAAGTTGGATGTTAAGAACGATTTGTAGTTTTAAAGTTGTTTTTGTTTTTGATGAGCCAGAAAGTAGGCCTATATTGAGGCCAATCAACAGTATTTAATCTCATGAAGCTGCCATTTTTTTCATAATAAAACTGCAGATTGTTGTTTAAGGCATCATTTTAAGGCATCTAATTTCCATTAGAAATGATCTCCTTTATTAAAACAACCCATTATGTCAAATGGTAATAATTAAACAGTGGTTGTCATATTCATCAACAGCATGGCTTTTCCTGGCATCAGATCATTTTTCCCAGGGGTATACATAGCCTTTTCAAAGTGTGTTACCATGGAAACCTCTTATCTTCAGTACTCGTCCTGCGGCCTCGTGCCTATACGACCAACAGCCATGCTGATATTCAGTATAACAGCACTCCTTCTCATGTCATATTGCTTAATAATTATAGTATCCCTCTAGTTTATAGCAAGCTGGCTATCAGCTAGCTGTGTGCTTTGTAATTATTCTTGAAACGTTGCATAACTCGTACTGACGTTGAGCACAACCCCCAAAAACCTTTAGGTGGACTAGCTAAAATATCCCAAACAAACCAACATCTTCATGTTTTCTTCACATAGCTCATCTAGATGTAGTATGTTTTTTATTTAGAAAATAGTAGATGTTTGATATATCCTTTTGCAACTCTAATTAGTGATGCTTGGAATGTAGCCTCGCATATTTGTCTGTATCTCTGCTGTGTGACTGAATAGAGAGTGGACTTTACATAATCAAACACATTAGCATATGTTTTGCACTATAAATGTGAATATGTAAAGTTGCTAGAATTATATTCTGGCAAACAAAACTATGACAGTGATTTTAGCTTTAAAATAATCAGGTCAGCAGTTTCAAACGTCCTAAATGTGTTTGTGATGTGACTATAATTTTTGTAACATAAGTCAGATGTTTTGTGATGCTGTTGGACACACTTCCATCACTGCAGTGTCCAAGTCATTTGTTCTTCAGAGCTGTACAGACACTGAACTGGGCTGCATCTCCTTTGTCAGAGCGAGGTGAAGAGGCCTTCTGATGAGTGTTTGTCTCCTGGTTTCTGCTAGAAATGGTTGTCAAGTGGCTTTGCATACCCTTCAGTCCATAATGAGTCCTCTCTCCCTCACTAAAGCCTCCAAACAGAACAGACTTTATGAAGGACACACAAGTGGGAAAAGGCTGCAGCACTCTGCCTGTTGGCTTGTTTATCCCAGAGGGGGTTGAAAAATCAGACACGTAACTCTCAGCTTGTTCAGGCTGTTGACACTTCTTCAGATGTTGTACCGTCCACACTGTTTGTCCTTATCTGGACTGTTAAAACCTCAAAGCCTCACTAAATAGATCGGTAACCTCCAACACTTTATTATGAGGAGTCAGGGATGGGTGGCTTGGTGTGTGTGTGTGTGTGTGATTGAGATCATCACATGGGGCCTCTTTACCAAGCTGATGGAAATGGCAGGACAGAGGTTGAGTCAAAATGAAGAATTAGATCACTGCTGAAACTGAATGTTTGGAGAATGATCTGGTGCATTATAAAGAAGAGAAAATCTGAACAGAAAATGTCCCAGAAATGTCCCGGCTCGTGAAGCAGGAGAGTCTGTGTTCTTCATATCACTTTCTTCAGATCAGACCAGGAAGCGTTCAGACCTAGATTTAAACCTTGTGCTCTCAAATAGGTCATATTGAATTTTACAGTTTATTACTCAGTGAACCACATATTTTTACAGAAAAAGTTGTCAATAATAATTTGACCCTTGTCTCTTGCCTTTCCCACACTGTCTCAACTTATGTGCACTCACAATATTTATACCACATGCATGTAGAATTTTAAATAGTTCCATGTCATGTCATTCTTTCTAAGCAAAGCCACTTGTGAATCTATTTTTAATTTAAATGGATGGCAGGTCATTTTCCAACATGTTCCTCAGATGTTACATGTGCATTTGAACATTCAGATACAATTAGGAATACTGACTTTGTAATGGCATCTATATGTTTAATGAAATGTCAGCATTTCAAATTCCTGACAGCAAAAAATTAAGACTGAGTGATGAAAGCAGAAATGGTCTATCTGTAAAAATTTTTAGTGTCATAAATTTTCTATGATGTTATTAGTACAGACGTTAAGTTTCAGTTTTAATTCCAAGTGATATTTATGTGACAAATGATGATGATCAGCCTCCACCAGCAGTGAATGTTAATATTCACCTAGGCTTCACGCAGTTGGTTGATTATTGACAGCAGCCTGTCAGTTAATATGCATGTCACTCATGAATAAATATAGCACCAGTGAAATGGTGCACAAAGACAGGTGATGTCTGACATAATTTTGCAGGTTGCAAAGTTAGCATCTCCATTGTTTTGTGCACGTGTTGTCTAGAATCCCTATGGACAATACCAAAAATAGTCTCAAGTCAAAAGTATACTTGTTTCATGAAATAAATGGCACTGACATCAACTCTGTGAATTTTCACCTTTCTGTTATTTTCTAGGTTGATTACAAGAAAGAAGATTGCAAAGACGTTAGCTAGCTATCTTGCAGTTTGACCTGATTAGCTAATTATATATGAACAATAACAACAACTATGCGTGTTAAGTGTTGCAGTATGAAAATGGTAATTTGAATTTACAACGAAGTCGACGAGACAAGAATTATATAAAGTCACTCATGACCTCTGCAAAAAATAAATGTCTTAGTTCTTCAGACCTTTTTCCCAGACCTTTCTCCCATTTGATATGAAGCAGTAGGTAAACACAGGTGTTACTAATGACATTGATTAAGGCTCTGTTCCATTTCATTCCTGCTATTGTTCATGCTGGCTCACTAGAGAGACTCTGCTACACGTTAATGGAACAGAACCTTCATTAATGTCATTAGTAACACCTGTGTTTACCTGCTATTTCACATGAAAATGGCTGCTGTGAAAAAGGTCTGTTGTGAATCTCCACTTTACACGATCAATAATGATTAGCATTTTGGAAATCAGTATTCAAAGACATATTCAAAAAGGTGATCCTTATGAATGCCAATGGATGTACACAAAATGGTAGAGATGCTAATCTGTGCAATGCTGTACATTGGCTACTGTACTGTAATTCATGTCAGCATCCAACTCGATTCAATTACAACTAGGAATCTCATTTTTTTGAAAGCTCCAATACATCCAACTAGCGAGCGAGTAACACGGGCGCATCCAATAAAGCCGACTGTTAAATGTAAATAAATCCAAACTCAATACTACTACATAAAACTGAGCATATTTTGTTAAATAAACAGTTTGATAGTGTTACCTTATGATATAGATTTGAAGAATTGTAATGTTAGCTTACTTTACTTTACTGCTCACTAGCCTACTTTACTTTCCAGCTGACATGAGCACTTGCAAGTTGTATTGATGGGAACCAGTATGCCTTTATACTGTGCTCATTTTTTATCTCACATAACAACTTAAGTTGACCCTTGGCCTCATCTGTGAAGAAACATTTTATCAGTTCTGGTAGAAATCTGAGAGCAGGTTGGTGAGATGTGGATAAAGCTGCCCTTTCTTGAAACCTTGTAAATATATTGTAGGATAAAACTGCAAAGCCACCAGATACAAACCTCCCTGTGGATGTTGTGCTGCGTGTTTGTGACCCATCGTCCCCTCTGAGTCATCCACACGCATATTTCACCTCTGGGACTCAAAGGCCACACAGCCAACTGTTTTTTCTTGTTTGAGGTTTGACTGCTGTCTGCTCAGCTCAACACTCTCTGAGGAATATTTTAATGCTGCTTCAAAGTAAAGCCACAAGAAGAATATTTCTGAGGGTTTGTAAATTAGAAGAGGGTGGCCTCTGATACTCGCACTGAACTATTTTTAAAGACATTACACTCTCCTGGGTAAAGCTTGTCTTGTCAAAAATAAACATTTTAATGTTCTATATTAAAAGTCAAAATTATTCTCAGCCCACATTTTAATGAAGCTTTTATGTATGTTAATTGTATTCAAGTATCTAACTGGGAATAGTTTATTTTTGGAGCATTGTCTTAGAGTTGCAGGAGGTTCGGTGTTACAATCATCAGATATCTGCAAATTGCTGTAATTTACATTATGGCATTCTTTGCTCAGAGACATTATGCAGGGAACAAAAATATCTTTCCAAATTACTGTAACTAGGTTATCTCACACTTTGATATGGAACTATTATAGCGAAGTGTAATCTTTTTAGACCCTACCCTCTCACTGTAGTAGAAACCAATAATGTGACATTGCCACTGTCTTTCGAGTGAAGTAATGCAGCACTGAATGAACGGTAACCAGGGATACATTAAACCTCCAGTTTACAAAGCACCACAGTGGGCATCCTAAATAGATTTTTGAGATTGATGTGTCATCAGTGCAGAGAGCATCAATAAAATAGCATGGTTCAATACAATAAAACACTTGTGATGGGAGGTTTCCACCTGATAATCTGGTCTAGCTCAGTCTTTTTCTTGCAGGTTTCTACATGCAGTACACATTAGTTCAATAGCACAAGTTGTAGATACATCCTGTGTAAAGTGGCTATACTGATGTTAAAGTAACTTTATAGATGGAGTTTTTGTTGTTGTTGTTGTTTGTTTGTTTTTTAATTTTTGACAGAAGAGCAAGAAGTAAATGCATTAATGCCATCTTGGCTGCAAGGCATATGATTTTTAAGGGGAATTATGGCTAGATTAAGGGGCAGTGACAGCCACAGTCGTTGTGGCCACTGTTAGATTCCTCTCTTGCATGTCTGTATGTGTTTGCATGGGTGTGCATCATCTGAATATGCAAAGCTTGCGCTAGATCTCCATCTAAGCTGGGTATTGAATATTTTGGGCCGCGACAGCTGAAATAAAATTTACATTAGACATCAAAGCCAACTAGCTGATCTGCTCTTTCAGTTTGTTTGAGAAGTAAAACTATTTCTGAAGCTCTCAGGCCACAGACACATCTGATCATAACAGAAAGAGATTGTCTGGCATTTGACAAAGTACTTCCGTAAAACTTCCTCAACTTTTAGGATGTGAAGAGCTGGGATCAGTGTTTTGGGTAAAATATTAAAGAAAGCTTTGTATGTTTAGATCAAAAGACTATATGATTTTGTTTGATACTGTATATTCTGGGCCCTATTAATCTGAATCAAGGTACAAACACAGGTGGTGGCACACGCTCATGTGGGAATCAGTTGATATAGTAGAGCTGGCATGAGTCATGCCAGTTAAATCAGCTCCTGTCATCCCCCCAAAAAGTATCACACTCCCCACCATGGTGTACTGTTTTGTAATGGAGAGGAAACTGATGTTGGAGGTTGAGTGCAGTCACAGAAGCCTGAATATCAGTAAGCAACATCTCAAATATGTCACCATGGGCAGCATATGTCCCTTTTTAAGCTGAACTCACATTTCTGCAGATAGTGTTTTCCATGCATAATGATTTTGTAAGACAGTGACAATAACCGTGTGCCAACTAACTTTGTACTATAATAAAACAGTTTTACTACAGATAACCAACAAGTCATTTTTTCATATTGACTACATTTACATGTTCATAATCATGCCACTATTGCTAATAAGAGTAAAGCACTTGGGTGTTTTAAGCTGTGATTGTGTAATTGATGTGATTTAACTTATTTTGATGCAGAGATTTGTGGAAATTGGAGTCTTTTTCTTAAATAAGTCACTTATTTTCCATCCAGCCACTATCAACATTAATCCAAACAATTACAGCAGTGATTCTGCTCTACCACATCATGTTATTTGTTGCAGCCATAAGCCTCTACTACAATTAAAAATGCAATCCTTCAATAGCTATTTTTGGGAGACTCGTTGGAAAGAAGGAGAGAATGCATGCGGTTTTTGCACCCTGGCAACCCAGTGGGTTTGGATGAGCATACTGAGTGAGGATTGATGGGTAGTCCTCAGGGAGTTCAGTCATGTAGAGTGGAAAGAGAACTTTAAAGTGTCCTGAAGCTGTGTGATCTACATCACCAATGTGTCGACAGGATGTCACCATCCATGCTCTTGTGCTCCTCATGATTTGGATTTGCTCTGCATAAACTGGGAGCATAACAAGTTGCAGCCAGCTAGTTTGGTATGCACAAAAGCACAGAAGTGTGTGTACTTATTTTGGAAAAGCCTGGTATCAGACTTACAAGAGATTTACAAGATTTAATGAAGGCACCAGCATGGGATGATGCATGCATAATTGTGCAGCTCTTTGAAAATGCACATCACATCACTCAAATTAGGGGCTACAGATGGAAAGTTCATACCTGTCCTTTTGCCATTGGATGGATCTAAGAATTTAAGGGCCATAGCAAGTGTTTTTGCAACTTTTAGCCCCTTTACTGTAATTCACATACACTTTATAATGTTACCAGCCATTTATCAAAGCATATCATGCTGTTTTAGAGGTTAGAATGCATTCCCCTTTCTTTCAAGCAGCCATTTGGTCCCATTCATTTTTAGTACAGGGTGAAAATCAGCTAGCAGAGACTTGAAACTTTCTTGAAATAGGTAATTCATCACAGTGACTAACCAGTTTGGGATTATTTTTGTTAATTTTACTGTTGTGGGACAATTGCCTACATTGATTTGAATAATCTACATGTGTTTAAGTGCATTTACATGCTGGTGGCAAGCTAATACAAATTTGGACAATGTGAAAAGGTTAATATGAATTTGGCTTCCTCTTGCTTTAAAGGAAGAGTTTATCCCAAAATGAAAAAAAAAAATTATTTTCTATTGAAGTTGTTGTCTATACAATACACAGGGAGGTAGCTAGCGCAGGCTTCCTCAAAACAGCTGAAGTCAATGGGTGCTGCTTTTAAGAGATCCAAAAAGGGAGCGAGAAAAAAGACAAAAAAAAATTTGTCCATACAGTTTGTGCAGCATTGTCCAAGTCTTTCGAAGCTGCTGTAAACAATCACATTCTGAGTGGACAAGACATATATTACGCCTTTATTTAGTGCAGATCTTCACTATAGCCTCTGATAGCACAACAGCTCATGCTAACGTGAACCCAACCTCACACGTCCACGTTCTGCTCAACAAGATCTTGTAATCTTGTGGATGACAGATGCTAGTAAGAATTATCCCTGTGTGTGTTCATGAATCAGGGGTAGGTTGTTTATTCTGCTTTGTTTCCTCCACCATGGAGTTGCTGAAGCAGCTCTCCTGACATCGGTCCAGTTTGGGTGTTTTTTTTATTTATTTATTTTTTTTCTTAATCTTGCATCTCTTCTCGCCTGTCTGATCCTATTAGACTATAACACGTCTGCCATGCTGATCATCACTGTAGCCCAGCAGATGGTGAGCTGATGACCGTTCATAATGGAGAAAATTATCGTTAAATCACCTCATAATAGAAATTAGATTGGCTTTTACTTCTATCCAGGGAGTCTGCACACTCTGTACTGTGTATATTCACATTGTAGTGTTTGAAATTTGAACTTACATGCATATACAGTAGCAGAACCGTGGTATTCAAATGATTTTTATGTAGGCCAGTACCCTCCGGTCCCCAGTTTAAATGTTTCCCTCACATGATGTGAACTTTCTGACACGATCCAGCCAGTGTTTCTCCTCCTGCTCAGCCAGAGGGATGGTGTGTTTCCCCTCAGTGTCCTTGGTCCTGTCCTCTCATATCT
>OMKZ01052703.1:0-15213 GCA_900302535.1 Neoniphon sammara
TGCAATGCACTTTACATGGGGGTCAGCGGGTCCTCCATTGCACGTCTGCAACTAGTGCAGAATGCAGCTGCACGTCTCTTAACTGGCACTCGAAAGTCTGAGCACATTACACCGATTTTAGCTTCACTTCACTGGCTACCCGTCCATTTTAGAATTCATTTTAAAATTCTTTTATTTGCTTTTAAAGCCCAAAATGGCCTTGCCCCAGTGTACCTCTCTGAGCTTCTGCACCCTTACTCGATCCCTCAGGTCAGCTGACCAGCTGCTCCTGAGGGTTCCCAAAACAAGGCGGAAGCTCAGAGGGGACCGAGCGTTTGCTACTGCCGCCCCTAAGCTTCGGAATGAACTGCCGCTGCACATCAGGCAGTCCTCTTCCGTGGCCACTTTTAAATCTCTTCTTAAAACGCACCTCTTTTCCTTGGCTTTTAACACCACCTAGATTGTTTATTTTATGTGCACAGGTTTTTTTTTTACCCTTTATTTATTATGTTTTCTGTTTTAATGTCTATTTTATTGTTTATTTTATTGTTTATTTTTTTTAATGTACAGCACTTTGGAAACCTTGAGTTTATTTAAACTGTGCTTTATAAATAAAGATGGATTGGATTGGATTGGATCACACTTAATTCAGATGATTTCACCAGCTCAAACATCCTAAAAAATAAAAGTGAACATGACCACTGTAAGGGCGTTGCTCAAATTGCTGATCAGGGCTTTAAGGCAGAAATTATACATTTTCTTGTTAATTTTATTTGTTCATTGTTAAGACTTTAACCCTTCACATTTTTTCATATGTTGCTGACATACAAACTTTTTTCATTTTAGGCTTTTAGTTACGGCTGCAATGACTTGAATGAAGTTCACTGTGAACAAACCTAATGATAAGACTGTATTAGTTCTTGAGAGAAAATCATTTTCCCACCTCTGTTCTTTATGTTCCATAAAATACTGTTTGAGTTTATACTTTGCATAAAAATAGTTGTTTTGTTGCAGGGTAGTATTATATTTATTGGAATGTGTTCTGCTGGTAGCATTGCATCTAACCCTAACCCTAACCTTTACCCTCCTGCTTTTTCTTTTCATAATCTATCTATTATCTAATTGATTCTAATCGATTAACTATCACCTCATATTTTGATAAATTGGTGTTATTTGCCATCCAACCTGATTCAGCAAAGCAGATATGTTAGCACTTGGGCAGGACTATTATCATTTTCGTTTATCAGTTGATTCATTTGTTACTCTTTTACAAAATGTATTTATTTATTATTTATGTATTAATTTTTTGATGACCAAATGGTTGATTCATTGCCTAGAAACTTTAATGTTACTAACTGACTTACTGACTTGTTTCTGAAATAAGATAGTGGACCCTCCTAGTGGTGACAGCTAGTGGTACTAACTAACTTTATATATTGTTTTACCCATTTATCCAACTATTTGCGCATTTCTTGATTGTCACATTAGTTGATTATTGATTTGTCTGTTGATTTATCTATTGATCAGTTGATTATTGAGTGTCACAAAGAGGCCCTCATAGCACTGAAAATGTAACCATTTTTCTATTGCTTCTTTCAAGAACAGGCATATTTCAAGGTGAATATGATGTGGCAGAGGGAATAACTGTTTGGGCTAACCTGTATAAACAAAAGAAGACTAATCAGATTGGAGCTGAAGCTCCAATTATCCAATTAGCTATTATTAACTAATTTGCTAGAAAACCAGTGATGATTTACATGTAATTGTGGAATCAGAGAAGCTTTAATTTAATGGCTTTGTGCGTTTAAATTTATTCATTTAACTTGAATTTAATTTTCATAAAAAAATACATGTTGCTTTCTCTCATATTCGTGATTCCAAATTAATTTTAGTATTTTATATTCTTATAGTTTAAAAAGGGCTCAGAGGGAGATGGAAGTGCCAAAAAACTGTTGTAAGGACTAGTTGTTATTCTTAATAACAAGAACATTCTTTGCATCTCTGCAGTTTCCAGGTTCATTAAGTACACTGGTTATGGGAATGCTGCGGGCCTGCTGGCTGCCAGAGGACTACTGCGGGGGGGCAGAGACTCTGGGATCTACTCTGAAGATGAAGACTCAGAGACGGAGGAGTACAGAGAGGCCAAGGCCCAGTCAGTACCCACAACACTACAGTACATGGGCCTGCTGTAAACCTGTTGTATTTATTCAGACTCTTTCTTTCTGTCTTTCTTTCTTTTGTCACTAAGGGGTGAATTTACAAAAGGTTTGCAATGTATTAAATTGCAAAAACTCAAAAAAATAGCGCTCATTCGTGCACTATTATTGTGCACAAAACCACAGAGAACTTTGTTAAACTGCAAAAACAAAAAAAAAAAATTAAAATATAGGACCTTTAAAAAGAATGTGATGCACACTTTCCAGTCACTATGGAAACAGTGCTTGTAGCAAACAGAAGGCATCGCTAACATCCCAGGCATGCTGGAGAGAGTAATGTTAAGCCAATAGCTTGAATTAAGCCATTTACATGATTACATAAGTTGACAGTTCCCCAGCACTCTCTCATATAACTGACTGGAGTGTTTATTTTGATTATACAGAGTTTTTTTGTTTTGTTTTCTAAAGAAAAATCTTCTATCGCATCACTATCAAATTTAACCAAGACATTTACAGCCATGATTGTCCTGTACTCTACCATGTTGTGCCTTTCTCTAATATAATCAAAGATGTTAGCCGTCACTCTTCATTCTTTGCATATTCACCTGCTCACAGACTTAAAAAAAAAATGGATAGAGCCTTGTTCATTTTTTACCTATTGATGCCAAATTTGGTGCATAGCTCAAAGAGTCCCACATACAGAAATGGTCCATAATCAAGCCTGGTCGAATCAGTAGTATGGCTGTGACTGACTGCTGAACATAAAGGGATAGTTCTGAATTTTTAATATAAGGTTGCAACTCTTTGTCTCTGGCTCTGCTGGTCAGCCTCAGCTTAGAAGGACAACAGCACTTTCACCACTTTACTGTCTCAGACCATGCCTTACCTTAGAACTATTTTCTTTACTATAACAAAGCGCTTCGCTAAGTGCAGAAACTGTTTTAACCCTACAAACGCTGGCCGGTCATGATAAAATATGGCATACATGGACCATCCTGGTAGACTATCCTGGTGGCTCGGCTGGATAGGCTGCCTTGATGTTCAAGTTCAAGTTCAAGTTTATTTGAGCCCCAAATCACTGATTACAGCCTCAAAGGGCTTTACAGGAACCACAAGTTTACAACAAACAAACCAGGACGACACCCCCTGGCTTGAACCCTCACAGAAGGCAAGAAAAATCCCTCTCTCTGTCCTGTTTTTTCCTATCTTTCTCTCTTTACTGTATTTATCAAATAAATGTAAAAAATAATGCCCCAGAAATAAACAGCATATATGTTAACTCAAAGTGGGTTGAAACAGTCATTTTGAAAATTGAGAAACATTCCAAGACTTCTAACTGTAACATGCACACCACATTTTATTCAAATCAGCCAGATGGTGGCACTGTAACTCTGTAACAACACTGTAACAATTCTGGCATACCAGATCGTAAGTCCTATGTTTCAAGTGTCATTTATAGGAAACTCACTTCACATATACAGCAATATCAGCGCAACAAATTTATCACCAGAACACCATTTCTTATGAAGTTATAGTATTGAAACATTTTCATTTGAAAACAATGTTTGTCTTGAATTTTGGCACCTGAATTTGAAGTTCCATATAGTTTTGGTTTGATTTTTTTTTTATATATATATTTGGCACTTGAATTATTGTATTTGAATATGTGAACACTGAAAAAAAAATGCTTAAATCAAATTATGCAGCTTGAAATCTCATCTTTGAATTTCCAGCAATTCAAAATATACAAATTCAGAAATATTTCAATCCTATAAATTCAGTGATATATGAATTTCAATATGAAGTATAAAGTGGTCTTAAAAAAAATTTAAATTGTGGTGGCATCTCTTTGCTTCCATAGTTTTTGAGCTGGGGACACCAACACAGCTTAAACAGACATGGATGCACAAACGCACTATAACAAAGATGATCAATAAACAACATGGCCACTACTAATTAATGAAGTTGAGTAGGAAAACAGTCAGAGTTCAACGACTCCTCATAAGATTTGGTATATATGTCAGTCACAGCTATGCTAATAAAAAGATGTACGTATACTGTCACAGTTTCACTGGCTGGACACTCCTGTATTTGTGATACTTCCTGTGACTACCACCATCTTGTCTGAATACCTGCTTGTGGTGCGTGGCCAGCTCCAATTTTGGCATGAAAATGGTCAAATGTAAAGCCACTGAATATTGGCACAAAATGGCCTCTAACAGCAGTTTCAGTCTAAAAATATCAGCATCTGCCTTCACAAACCTTAGTCTGTTTTTCTGTGTCCATCTGTCTTTCTCTCTCTCTCTCTCTCTCTCCCTCTCTCTCTCTCTCTCTGTCTGTCTTTTCCTCTCCCTCCAGCATAAACCCGGTAACAGGAGTTGTAGAGGAGGAGCAGCCTAACCCCATGGAGGGAATGACAGAGGAACAGAAAGAATATGAAGCCATGAAACTGGTCAACATGTTTGACAAACTATCAAGGTTAACACGGATGGACACACTTAAACATACACATGCATGCACACATGTGCACTGATTCATTTAAACCGGTTAATATGTTCAGTGCTGTCAAAAAATAATTGCCTGTTTGAACTTTTGCACATTACATGCGTATTACATGGTAATGAAATACACATTGGAATTTTTTAAAAAAAAGAATCATTTTAGGAGAAGTTAGACGGTAGGAACCGAACCAGTGAACATACAGAGGTGAAAATGGTATCGAACACCTTGTCACACCCTGAATAAGTTGGAAAAAGTTTTTTTTTTTTTTTTGCCCAACACATTGGAATATTCCTTTAAAATCTTATATATGACAATTGAATTTATATCTAAAACAATGACTATTTATTGGTCAAATATATTGTTGAATTAGGAAAAACATTGTCAAAGTAAGGCCAAGATGAGTAAAAAAAAACTGAGTTACTGGCATAATATATCATTTGTCCCTTTTATATGCATGAAATGATTACATTTCACCTCATCTTTTACTTTGATTCATCATTTCTTCGAAAAGGTATTGTTTAATGCTTTTTAATGTTTTAATTCTGCCCAGTGTCAGTCCCAATTTTTGTTTCGTTTCAGTTTTACGCTTTTACACACATAATCATCATTACCCAGAATTTTTTTCGCCGAAACCATTACATTTTACATCATTTACACTGGAAGGTACATTGGTTTGCTAAACAGATGATCTTTGTTATCTTAACTTTAGTAACTTTACATGAACATGCTCTCAGTTTGACATTGCAGTGAGATTGCAAAACACCATTCTCAGTTTTCACCTGTGCTCTCGCTCTGTCTCTCTCCCTCTCTTTGTAGGAATAACGTGATCCAACCGATGCAGCTTGGCATGGATGGAAAGATGAGAGAGATTAACCCAGAGGACTTGAGTAAACTGGTCCACAATCCTGCCCCCCAGCCTGAAAACCCGCCACACTCCGACAGCGAAGACGAGGCTCAGTAAACACATATAGGCAGATACACACTCAGACATACTCAACACCTGTAACAATGACACTAATACAGCAACACCTGCCTGGTAATTTTACATTCTTAGATGTGACATGGTCCAAGTTGTTCCTGCCTACTACTTGTTGTGTAACTAAAGGGAAAGGGGAATCAAGGAATCTTGAGATCTGTTCACCGTAAGGTCTGCCTGAAGGATGAAAAACAACATGGAGTACATGGGAGGGAGCATAAACTTTCCTGACTAAAGACTAAGAAACAGAGTCAATCTGTAATAAAAAACAGAGCAACACACAAAGTAGCAGTTTTGGATCAGTTATTTGAAAAAAAAAGGGAACACCTGTTAGATTTCAAAAATAATGTAACTACTTAAATTATTATTCCCTGGGACCAAAAATCTGTAACAACACTTTTGATTTTTGATATTACAGAGCAAGTCCCAGACCTGCAAAATCAGTCTTGAAAGCCAAAAATCCTAGCACCAGCACCTGGCCAGTAAGTAAACATTAGTTTTGATCAGTAATCACTTGCAGATACATTATCGGCATTTTGTGCTATGGGGTAGTTGCCCATTTAAGATAAGAAAGCAAATCCATGTTTCCCAACATGCACATTCCTGACTTAAATCCCACATGTGAGCATTTCTTTCCGCCAGTATAATTTCTCTGTGTAAGGACAGCTATAGATCAGACATTACAGTTACAAACATTGTGATACCAAGTCTGGTCAAGTAAGCTTGACTCAATATGGGAGAGTGAGCACTGGCAAACCGGCATCTCCCCCACATAGGTAGGCAGAGGTGCATTATAGGTATTTAGCACACTCAAATAAATCACCACCAATGTGGCCGCAGTCTTAGACCCTGATACCAATGCAGTGGTTGATTAATCCACTGAAATTTAAAGGAATACTTTTTACAGACTGAGACAAGATGTTCAGTACCATTTTCACCACTTGTTAATTTTCTAGGGGTAGCATTTCGTGTTATCTTAGCATAAAGACCTGAAGTCTACAGGAGTCATTAGCTTAGCTCCGTCAAAGAAAAAATAAACCTCATAGCAACTCTGAAGCTGTCTTATTTACACAATGTATGTAATGTACATACATAATGTTTGTATGTCCATTTGTTCATTCAACACTTAACTCTAAGCCATTATATCTTGAATTCTGTTGGGTGAATACCGTGGAATTTCGTGAACAAATTTGTGCTCCTCAGAGGATGAACCCTGTCAATCTTCGTGATCTCATGACCTCTTTCTTCTAGTGTCACACTTAGGCCAAAATGTCAGTGTTGCACATATGAAATCACAAAATGTAATGAGTGGATTGGCATGATATGTGGTGAGTCCATTCAAACCTCTCAAAGGAAGCTTCTTCTTGATTGTGGTGAGCCTATAACCTTTCCTTCAGAACCACCCTCAGGTCAAACATTTGACTTGTTATAGAAATTTTACTTTTTATATGTTGCACAACTACATAACGTATCTCTAAATATACAGATTGCCAAGTAATTTGCTGAGTGTACTCATGCTTCCCAGAGAATGAACCCTATCAATTTTGGTGTCACCATCACCTTTCCTCTAGTGCCACCTTTTGGCCACAATGTCAAATTTGATACCTCACAATCTACTCAGCAGATTGCCATGACTTTTTGTGAGTGCATTCATTCTCTCAAAAGGGAGATTCCTTTTTCTCTAGTACCACCTTTAAGCCAAAAATTGGTGGATTTCAATGAAATTTGGAAAGCATGTTACCCAGAGGATGAACCCTGTCAACTTTGGTGACCTCATGACATTTCCTGTAGCAGCACCCTCAGGCGCAAATGTACAAACCCCATTCTCCCACTACTTGCATTCCACCCGACATGCACCAAGCCAGCAGGGCACCTGTGGTGGAGGGCCCATGTTTGTTGGATTATGGTTAATGTAGAATTTAATTTAAGAATTGAGGAATAAAACACAATTTCTTATAAACAAGCTTGGCATTTGCAGAAGCACATGTCTCACATTCTCGTAACTATCAGTAAGTCATCCTTGCACAGTTAATACATCCTGGTTAAAAATAAATTCCTAATGGTGACTAGGCTTTGCTAGTGAATTGTATATTGTACCTTCAGAACCTTATTGTTGCTCTCTATTCAACATAGTATATGCTTAAGTGTTAGCATGCAGCCTACTCTCACTCAACACAGTGTTAGCATACAGCTTACTAACACTTAACATAGTGGATAAATGTTGCGGTTGAAGTTAAACTGCTCACATATGAAGTTTGTAATTCATTTTTAGAATTTGGTTGCAATATTATCTCTTACTGAAAATGAAGTCATTTGTATTTCGGAAATAGGCTACTAGGTGATGATTTTCAAATAACGTTTGCAAAGAACCCTTCGTGATTAGACAAAGACATCAGTGATTTCTGCTCTTTTTGTGGGCAGGAGGACAAAATTAACCATATCCTCCCATAATGAGACATCCACCATTTGAAAAAGGCATCTTCTTCTCTTACCAAATGAATGCAGGCAGATAGCTGAACCAAGTATGAAATGTCATTTGCTTTTAAAGCCACCCAAAGTTGTCTGCATACATTTCTGTGGATGGAATCAGAGCATTTTGACTTAGGTTTTTTAGAATTTTAGATGCATTTTTTTTCTATTTTATTTTATTTTTCTCAGAATGGATATGTAGGATTTGC
Organism: Neoniphon sammara; assembly: GCA_900302535.1. Lineage (NCBI taxonomy): Eukaryota > Metazoa > Chordata > Actinopteri > Holocentriformes > Holocentridae > Neoniphon > Neoniphon sammara. Next base: position 8,292 of record OMKZ01052703.1, read on the forward strand.
AATGAATCATTTGGAATGAGGCACTTCAAATATTTTATTTTTAGACTGTGAAATATGAATCTACAAAAGGTAGGAGAAAAACATTCTCAGATTGTGAAGCTGAAATATCGGTGTATTGTATGCACAAGAATGAGTCTATGAAACAGAATACATATTTAACGTATCCTTATTTGTATTGTAACTGTGTATATAACTACTAACTCTAATGGGGTCTGTAATTTAAAGTAAAACTGTTTAAAAATGCATAGTTGTGTTTTGTCATAATTTGGAAGCGATAGCTGCCCTTCTTTGCATTGATATAAGAATAATTTCATTTTTCGAAAGTAAAATACAACACTTTTGTTTACCTACTATTCCTTTGGTTTTAACTTGGCTTTGATTGTGATGCAGGATGCAGCATACCTTAACCTGAACTGATTTTAATGAAACCTTTCAACACAAGTTTCAGTTTTGGTTTTGAAAAAGTTATTGTCTGAATCCCACAGGAAATGTTGATTTACACTGTGTCTCCAGTCTGAAGATGTGTGTTTCCTGTTATGGAATATGAATATATATTTAACATGAGAGGTCAGTTAGGAGCAAAATAATGTTTACAGTTACAGTTTGGCATTGGTCAAGCTTACAGCTTCACCATTAAAATGAACCACTGGGCTGACAACCTGAAATAACATCTAAAACATTGTGTGTAGGAGTTTAAGTCTGGAAATAGGCCAATAGCTTACAGGGCCTGGTTGCCTCTGGTTACAGTACATCTATATTAGTAACTCTCAGTGGCCTGGGTACAGAGCCATATTCTATCAAAGCAATAAAAAAATCTGTTCTTGTTGATTGTAATCCAGCAACTAGTAGATGATACTGCTGAACTGTTAAGTCTACCTAACCAATAAACATCCAATATATGGTAATGGCACTATTTCAAAACTATATATTTACAGTACTGTGAGCAAAACAACTAACAACTTTCATTTACTGAACACTGTTAGACAGTTAAGGCATTTCTATTGTGAGCTGTGCAAAGGTAGTCTGGTTAATGTGTACAGGAAGTGTGTGTGTGTGTGTGTGTGTGTGTGTGTGTGTGTTTGGCCAGGAACCAGACGGCCATATTGGAAGCCAGCACCTAACACAACAGCCCACACACACAAACACACTGTGCTGAGCACTGAGACATGAGTGGTATCTGAAGCCAACTTGGAAGTGTGTATATTTATGTGTTTAGATAAACCTGCTGGTTCAGATATTTGCAGTGATGCACACACTGTTGCTGGTAGTCTAATCTAAGCCAACAGTCAAAGTCCACTTGCATTTTAAAGTAAACATTATAGAACGGTAAAACAAATCCATTATACATCACTTCCCTTTTTTCCTAGCTGTGTCTACTTATCTTTCAACCATGTGTTGCTGCATAATGGCGGCCACTGGAAGATTGTTAGACAGCAATATCTATGGGTTGCAAGCTGGAGAGTAAGCTTTAAAGGCTGTGTTGTTTATGTAATGCCTTGAGAATTCTCTGCTGCAAATCAATTTCCCCAAGGGGACAAATAAATGCATATATATAAAGGCTTGTTGTGGTATGGTTGTACATCCATTCTATTCAGTAGCATTCTAAAACTGAGAAGTGGAATAAGCTACTTTTGTTTCTCAGTAAACTGACTTGTATTTAACCCTAGTCTCTAGTTGTAGCTTGACATGAATCAGCTCAGTAAACCTGAACAAGCTGCTAACAGTAAAACACTGATGGTATTATTTACATGGCAGTGCTCCTATGGCCACTGCTAATGCTTCTACTAGACGGCTACATTAGCTGGTGTGCTAATCAGATGTGTTAACAAGACAGTGACGGTTAGCTGACAAAATGCTAACAGGTTGTTATTCCCTGTACACAAACTCAACTACTCATATTGATTTAAATGAACAATGTAAAATAAAAGTATTTTTATACTATAAAGTGTTGCTTTCTCAGCAACAGAAAGTACTACCTTATCACAGTACTACCTTTTTATTCAGCATTTACATTTAAACTTGTAAAACAAATGTGTGCATGCCAGTTTGAAACAAATCCTCCTAGTAACAAGTTTTACGTGTGCTCTACATTCGCTTCTATTACTCATTATTTTGTGTTGTAACCCATCAAATTTCATGTAGGATCGCTGACATGATGGTAGAGTTACCTGATGACCACGAGTTGTTAGCCTATAAAAACAATGTTATAGTGTAGTGATTGTAGTGATTATTCTATGAAAGCTTTTCCAACCCCTTACTACCTGGCGGTCCCATCAGTGGGTTCATCATTGCTGCATGGCCAAGCTTTGTTCAAACCCACAGAACTTTATTTTAAATTCTAGTGGAGATATTCAAGGTTTTCAAACATAACAAATATGTCCTGCTGAATTGCAGGGAAATGTGTTTAAAATGATGCACAAGATATCTCGATATTTTCTATTTGATGTTATGCTGCAGCCACAATGACATCTTGGCTTTGAATATTTCATTAAATATAAGTGGAATGTAGCTTCAATGAAGGTGCAACCAGTAGATACAGAATATGTATGTGACACTGTCATACAATTTTTTACTTTTAAGTTACTTGAGAGTAAATTTGAGGGAAAATCAGATAGGGGTTAAAACTTCCAAGTTTAAGCTGCTTAGCTAATGGAAGTAACAGATTTCAGATATTCAGTATTTTGTTATTATGCTTCTATCAGAAGTTTGCAGTTTCTGTAGGAGGATTTTACTCAGTAGTGTGTAACCTGCAGTGAAACCTGCCTCACCCTGCTAACCCACATAAAACAAATGATTAGCTGTTAGCAGCTTCAGTTAAAAAACAAAAGTATTAGCTTAAAACCCTATACTGGTCAAACTCTAAATTCATAATTCTTGTAGGTAGATGGTTCTAGCTGGGTGCTTGCAACACATGATGGTAGTGGCAGAGTAAAGTTCCACTACTGAATCAGCAAAGCCTCACAAGGTTATCATCGGTCCGTCTCTCTTCACCCTCGTAGATAGGAACTTAGAAAAAAAGAGTGAGAGGAAGGGGTGGAGAGAGGAAGAGAGTTAAAAACAGAGGGGTATATAGTAACTCAAAGAGAAGGGAGAAAAATGTCAGCAAAATGGGGGAGAGATGGGAAAAAAGAATATAAAAGAAAAGAATAAATGAAAGACACAAAAAGATAGTGAGTGGACAGATAAAAACAGATCAGTGATTTAAATCTGGTGTCTATGTTGTGTCTGGCTGACAGTGCAAGCTGCCTGGATTACCAACCTGACCTGCAAATGACCCCATAGAAAAGCCATGTGCACACTATCTGGCACATACTCCCATACTCAATTCCCACAATTTTGCAGAATTTATTATATTATCATGAGTATCATGCACTCACATGTGCTTTTATGTACTTATGATCCCATATTATGTGACAATTCAAGTGTTGGCTCAATTTTGATTAATTGCTACAAAGACAAAATAAAAACTGTAATATTGAAATATCTACAATGGCTGTATCTACACAAAACACACATTTAACCCGTTTTATTCGGTACTGTATAGTAGTTTATTGGTAAGTGGTTGATAGGTGCACAGATGTATACTGTCAGTGGTCAGCAAAAATGGAACAGTGGAAACATCTCCCTTCAGGAAAGATGGTGGAGAGAGAAAACCTGGAGGGAGAGGGGATGACATAAAACAAATCCTTGATGCCAAAGCCCGCCAAGCCAGCATGACACCCTGGTCTCCCACCGTTTCTTCTCCTTCTTCTTCACTTCCTCTTTCTTATTCTACTGTTTGTTCTTGTAGTCCTCCAGGTGAGCCAGTATCCAGCCAGATGGTCCCAGGATGGTGACAAAGAAGGCAGTCATAGCTATTGCCTGCTCCTGTGTGAGGGCCAGAAAGAGAGAGAGATGGCTGATAATGCATTTGTAATACCCTGATGAATGGCTGTGCATTAGCACAATGAGGCTTGATTTTCTCTTGTCAAAAATACATATAAATGATTTCAACTTAGGGAGAGAAAGTGAGAGTTGGTTGAAATAAGTTGACCAAATCAGCATAACAGCAGCCACACTTGACCTAAAAATTAGCCAGCATCTCAAGGCAGCCTGGAGTTTTAGGGCTATAAAATTTCCTGGAGGCAGAGCTTCTTTGGAAGCAGCAGTAATGGCCATGGTTGAGTTAAACCTGAATGGGTATAGCCAAACTAGTTTTTCAAGTTGGCTAACTGGGAAATTTAACACAGAAAAAAACTCTGATCAAAATGCCTATGAACTCTTTTTTCATTCATTCATGATCATGAAGCTCATAATCTTTGCAAGTCGGCAGACTGGCTAATTATCTGGATTTTCCTATTAAGTATTATTATCACTACAGGCTAACATCGCTAGCTGGAATTTTAGTCAGCTAGGCTAGCTAGCTAATGTAGGTCATTTTTGGTAGAAGGAAATAGGCCTCACAAGTCATGTCGTTAATTGTTTCTGATATGTCTGATTTGTCACATTTTCAAGACTTCAGATCAAAAACAGATCGTCTATTGGAGAAATGAATGGGGTTTTCGTTTAAAATAATTTATGTTTGGGCATTTGTATATGGATTGTAAGGGTGAGGTTTTGAGTAATTTCTGAGATGCATTAACTTATACTGTTACCCATTAGAGACCCTATTCTTATATCATTGCCATCACTTTCATACTAGTTACTGTAATGTATAATGCGGATTTAGCACATACAGATTTATGTCAGCCTAAAAAAGTAGGGCTGAGTTCATATGGGTTTACCTTCCATATATCGGTGTTCTGACTTCTCTGATGAAATGCTTGTTACACGTTTAGGTGTGTGTGTGTGTGTGTGTGTGCGCGTGTGTAGAAATGCTATGAAGAGAGAGATTCCAGTTACCTTGTATAAACTGTCAAATAAGTCAATCTTCATTTTGACATAATGTGTAAAAATAAGAATACTATTAAATGATAAGATCTCTAAGCCAGGCAGCAAGCATGGTGTGAAGGAAAAATGCCATTCACCCGGAGGACAAAGGTTCATGTAATAAGTAATAATGGGTGTGTACAGGCTAAATATTCTATTATTACATTTCAATACTGTATCTTTACTTGAAAAAATGTATGTAGGCGCGTGTACGTTTTTCGACTTTACGTCTTCATTATTATCATTATTTATCATTCTTGTGCCTAAATTTTGCCCTCCAATTACTTTTGAACCATTACTTTTGAACTCTTCAAACTTTAAAATGTTCAGCATATTATGGAATGTTAAACCTGTATTTTTTCAAGCAATTCGAATTTTAGTTTACTTTTTCATTTATTTTTTTGTTGCAATTTAAGTCAATTTTTTGACCCATTAAGAATAATGGTGGAATGTTCTGCTCTGCACTGAAAGATGAATGGCTGGGAAGGCTACACTGAATTGTGACATCACTCACTCTAGCCTTCCCAGCCATTCAGCTTTCAGTATTCAAAATCTCGCTGACCTGACTGGCTGCCTGAAACGCCTTCAGTCTGGGCAGTCTGTATACACCACTGTAGCTTTAAACTCTTGTTACTGTTTTGTGATGCAACTGCTGCTACTGTAACAACTTCTACTTTGACAACAAGTGCTACTATGGTTTATACAGTCTATGCTTCAGCTAGTCAAACTCAACTAGTTCAGACATTTCCAGTACTATTAGTACTACTGTGAGAGGTATCACTTTAACTTTTCATGCTGAAGCAAGCACACAAATTTTCTTAAGAAAATGTAGCCTTTTGTAGCTATTATTCGCTTAATTGTTTTAAATCTCATTGCCCATAGTCTACAACTGCTCCAAAACTTTTTTACTATGACTACCTGAAATAAATTAATCACATAATATATATTACTGATTTTATGCTTTGCAATGACCTTCCATTTGAACAACCCATATTTTTGTCCTGAAGTAGAAATCTAAGCAGCAATTGTCTTTGGCAGAGTGCATGACAAACTGCTGCAAAATCAGGCTAGTCCTACAGTCTGTGAAGATAAAATACAAAAAGAAAAACACTCTTGAGGACTGAGTTATTTTAAATCCTACCAGTCAGTAACAGCCTATATATGGACTTCCAGTGCAGCAGCAACTAGTCCAAAATTGATCTCATAGATGGCATAATATTAATGGAGTACAAAAACATATACGTGGAAGACTTATCTAAAAAATAAATCCCCACTGGGGGCATTCAGGCCCAATGTTTTCACTGAGCTGATCTAAAAATGATCTCACAGACCAAATTATATCTTGCCAGTCATCAGTCATTGCTTCACTTTGTCCCCACAAACTACATGGATATATGTGGGTATTTTAAGCATGACGGATGTTGAGTTGGTGCCCTATGGTGCCATCTGTGCCTCAAGTTATGATTTGGTGAAGTCACACCACTGGTCTCATGACCTATCTATTACTAGTGGTTGCACTGGTGAAGATCACATTATTATTATATGGAAGAATAAGGTCAAGCTGAAGGGTACTGGCAGTTATTCCAAAGTCAAAGTCATGAGAAGTCAGTTACTTCTGTATATAGGTTGGTCTCACACTTGAACAGCAAGGTCATAGATTATTGGCCCCTGTCCAACTGGGCAACAGTCTCAAGATCATACATTAACTTTCCATTTAACTGGGAATGTTATCTGAGATACAGTATAGGGAAACTGAGGTAGACATGTTAGCCTATGGTCTGACTATCCGCTGCGACATTTTATTTTTAGGTCTGAAATGGCCGAGGTGTATTGATGACTACGTGTAGGAATTAAGCGGAATCATGGCGTTATACCCACTGACGCACAACGGGTGTTGATTGTCATAATGATTAAGTTATGTTATATGCATAATGCACACAAAATGAGATTCCACATTCGCAGCCAATACAGAAAAACAATTTCAGCATATGAGGCGCAAATAGAATATATGACC
>OMKZ01052704.1:0-15496 GCA_900302535.1 Neoniphon sammara
CCTAGCATGGATATACTGCATTATTTATATATTTAAATAAATAATTTAAACGAGTATATATTGTTTAAATATGTATTTATATAAATTATACAACTCATTTTGGGTCTTCAGCTGCACATAAAACAATGTCTGTCTTGCAAATTCACTAAATCTAATTTTAAACCTTAACTAATCTATTAAAATTGTGGTTTCCGTAAAACAAGTGAGAGACTCTGCTGACAGCTTGGGTTAATTTCACTTGTGTCCAATGCAGTTTCACTTCTGTGAACAATCTTGAAGCAAGCAAACATATCTTATCACAATAAAGCAGATCCACCACTAGAGGCAAAAAACATAAAGCTTTGGTCAACTAAATTTGCAAATTGACCCTAAACCCACTATATTCTCACATTTTAAGAAAGTAAAATTTTTAAGACTCAATCCTAGACTAGATTACTTTTTGTGAGTGTAGCTGAAGAAATGCTAGTCTGCAGTGTATTTCTGGAGTCAGCAGGCGTTTTATGAAAGAACGCCTCTGTTTCTCCATCTCAGCCTCCACTGCGTCCTTTCTTGCTCCCCCTCCTCTCCTTGTTGCTCTGCAGTTGTTATTTATCACCTTTAAGCCTCAACAATAAATGAATTCCTTTTCCTCCTTCCCTTCGGCCCTACTGGCTGGGAATGTTTTCATTGTGGGTTCCCTGGAACCACTCTCCAAGAGCAATTACTTAGACTAGGTAGCCATGCTCTGGCTCAGAGTGGTAGTTTTCTGTGTGTGTGTGTGTGTGTGTGTGTGTGTGTGTGTGTGTTCAACAGCTCCCCCCATTAGTTTTCACAATGTCATGCCAGAGCTCCCTCATGGTTAGCAATCAAAATTACAATATTCTACTCTTCACCTATTGTAGTATTAGGGTTTTCTTCACTGGAAAAACACATTTTTCAAACCAGACTGTATTAAAAGACTGATTCCCATCATTTATAAGCATAGGCCTACATAACATGACCTCATCACTAGCTTTAGTGAGGAGAAACTTACGCCTCTGCTGCAGCTTCTTGCTAGCATTCAGCGCTCTTGTTTTCAGCCTCAGTAAACATTACATCCTTTTAGAAAACAGCACAGTCAAATATGTCCACTGAAACGTGAGCAAACTATGCTTTCAAGTTTTATGTAGCATTTATGAATACATTGCCTTGTATATCCACATCGTTCTGTCGCCAACTCGGCTAAGTCATGCTAGCTATAGCTTTCAAAACTGCCCTCTCTGGGGCTCTGTGGAAGTTTACAAATGTTTGGGATGTGCTGTGATCACTGCAAAAAGTAGTTCCAACCATAGTAATGCACAGCAGCAGTCCAAAACCTATTAAACACAAAAAGAATGAATATAACAAACAGACAGTACTGTTTCAAAAAGGACATAATGGTTTTGAAAGGCCAAAAACAAGTGCCCTGCTGGTGTTAAAGGCTAGTAAGAAGAGGCATCAGGGTGGTAAGTTTCTCTTCACTAAGCTAGCAGTGAGGTTGTGCTATGAACAGCTGTAAATGATGGATATCAATATTTTCATATGGCTTGGGTTGAAACATGCTGTACCTATCTTTTAAATAGATTTAACAGTACTCGCTGTGCTGAAAATGTCTTCCGGAATATGATTTTTAGGTCCCAAAAGAAATGCAGTTGATGGGATATGCCTGCACTTATTCTTAAATGTTAAGCAGAAGCATCTCGACATCATCTTGTTGAAAAGTTTTATTTTCCCCCCCAGAATATTACTCTCAGGGTGGAGTAATATTGCAGCAGTGATTCACAAAAGAAATGTACCTGTACAAGGCTTACACGTTTTGTATTCCACGGCTTTATTTCCCAGCCAGACAGACGTGGCATTTGAGTTAAGTTTATGAGTATTTCCAGGTTGAAGCGCTGAACTGATCTCTACAGACACCTGTAACAAGCCAAGATTGGTGTCAGTACGTGATTTACACCCTCAGATTGATGCTTCAAGTCAAGTACTTGCTTAAAGTGAAATAAAATGGGAGATGAAAGCGAGTAAGAACAAAAGAGAGGACATGTCTTGGTTATGTTGTCAGGAGCTGGGTAGGAAACTAAAGTTTCACCAGATAGATCCACTAACTTGACATATAATGGGGAGTCATAGTGAGCCCTTCAGAATTTCTCTGGAGGTTTTCAGCGAATAGGCTGCATGAGAAAGCAATTTTGCAATCAGACTGTATTTTATGCCTTTGAAGCACTTCTTTCAGTACTGATGAGAGGTTTATTATACAGTAAGATTAATGGCCAGCTTGCATTATAAGACTGTTTATTCTGTAGCTGCTGCAACAATGAAAAAGATGGAGAAAATAGCAGTGACCATGAATGCCTTTTCATTCCACTCTTGAGTTTTTCATGTGGTAGAAGAATCAGAATCAGTGTAATTACAAGCTGCATGTGCACCCACTGGGAATTAGTCTCAGTCAGTGGGTGCACCCAATATACAGCAAAATAAGCAGACATAGTTTAACACAGTGAGAGGTAGATATTGAACACAGTACTGACAAACATGTACCCGGGAAAAAATGAAATTAAAAAAGGTTTCAGGAGTGAAGTGAAACAAAGCTTATTTAAGCTTAGCATGTACAAAATAAAAAGTTTTTTAGTATTTTTCAAAAGCCAATGAGACATTAAATTCACTCAAAGCCAAACTTTCAATCTAAATGAGGCAAAGGAAAACACCTTAACTTCAATAAATATAATACAGCAACTAACTATATAGGCCATGTGACAATGTATTTTAGAAGAAGTGGATATCATTCAGTAATATAAAATGTTTAAATAATATATAATAGGATATAAAGGTAAATGGGTCTATCTATCTATCTATCTATCTATCTATCTATCTATCTATCTATCTATCTATCTATCTATCGAAAAAGTTGGCTACCATTCACATGTGTAACCCACCATTTGTGGAAACAAGCAAGGCACGTCATTGCTTGTGGTAAGCCAAGTGAAGAGTAGGCTGAAAAATCAGGCTTTGTTATGAATTAAGAAACACTTATGCACATGCACTGTAGCTGCATCCTAAATGTTTGTTAAGGATTTGCTCCGGAGTTTGATGTTTTGACAATAGCGTGACAGTAGCGTTTTTTAGCTGCTGTGGAAGTCACAGATATCGGTTCACAAGTGTACAAACAACGAAAAATGTTTAAATATCAATTTCTAAAAATGATCCTCGTTTAAAGTGGTGATTTGACACTATGCTGTTTAATTGCTTTCAAAACTCACGCACATAAAAATCATGTACGTGATATGAGGGCACAGAATAGTATCTGAGAGTGGAAAAGCATCCTCGTGAGCATTTCTGCTCTGCGTGCATAAATGCGGTTGGACTAGACACTGGCTGCTGTCTCCGCTACTTTGATTAGTCACTTTGATTACTGACCCTGAGCTTTGATTGGCTGTTTGGGTGGATCACTGACACAGTTCAAGACAGACAGTTGCCTGAGGGAACAACGTTGTCATGGAGCCATCATGTTGGAGCAACCAAGTTTTACACAAAGCCCTGATTGAGCCTTGAGCCTAAGGAAGCCTGGTGGTTTGAGCGCCCAGGCCAGGTACCGCTGATGCTAAGCTAAGCTACGTGCTATGGTGCTAACCTGCACTAAATGAACTTCACAGCCGTATATATATTTGTTATAGAAAGGTGTTTACACATCTTTCAGTAATATGTCTTCATTAAGGCCATGGCCAGTTACAAAGCTGGTACACCTGCCGCACACAGCAACAGCACTGTCATGAAAAGGCTCAAGTGTTGATCCCCGGTTATGACTCTTATATTAGCTTTTCTAACCTCAAATATTGAGCTAGCTATAACAGAGTATTATAGTGCATACAGTACACAAAACCAATACCTTAAAACAAAATTAAATCGGTATCGCCTTAGTGTAAAACTTACTTGCTCCGACATGATGGCCCCATGACAACGTTGTTCCCTCAGGCAACTGTCTGTCTTGGACTGTGTCAGTGATCCACCCAAACAGCCAATCAAAGCTCAGGGTCAGTAATCAAAGTGACCAATCAAAGTAGCGGAGACATCAGGCAGTGTCTATTTCATCCTTGCCTCCTAAGTGTCAAAAGTCAACTTGACAAGCGAGCGAGTGTTGAGCAGTTGCGAGCACTTAGGAGGGTTGAGCGAGTCATAGCCCTGTGCTAGCGAGACTGCATTTGTGCACACAGAGCAGAAATGCTCCCTCGCTCTCTATCCCAGCCAGCATGTAACCGACATTCAACAGTTTAAATTTCGTTGAAATAATGTCAGTTAAAGAAAAAATGTTATTTCAACATCAAAACAACATTGAACATTAAATGGTTGGGGAAGTGTTCATAAAGTACTAATGATTCAACACCAAAATGTTAATGCTGGATGAGTTGTATGTTGAGTCAACATCATGTCTTCAACCATGAATAAATTCTACCTAAAAAGTGAATGTTATTTCATCATCAAAACAATGTTGAACAACAGAAATACTTGAAGAAGTAGTGATAAATTAATAATAATACAAAATTAAAATTTCAATTTTCAAAATCAAAGCCAAATTCAACAGTGATCCAGTGTCGGCACTGAAATTGATTCAACCATGAATAAACGTTTAAATGCCAGCTGGGATTCTATGGGCTCGTATCACATGCATGCGTGTTTTTTATGTGCGCGAGTTTTGAAAGCATTTAAACACCATAACAGTCCCTGTCGTATACAAAGAACATGGATCTGGAAGAGTATTTATTTATTTCTAAATGTGAGGATCTGGAGGTTTTGAGGGATGATCGGTTCTATAATTAAAGGTGAAAATCCGTAATTGGCACCACTGACAGTTATAGCCATTGGCGTGGCAGGCAGTTGTCTTGATTAAAGTTGGATGGATTATGCGTCTGATTGATCCAATGGGTACTTCCATCATTCGTGGGGAACAACATACCTGATTTCAGCGCAGTTTCTATTGTGTGGAGTATTTACTCGAAGCAATGAATTGAGAAATGTCCTAGTAGAATAACACCAAACGCGATGGAGGCGATGAACGCCACAAGTTTCCATTCAAAATCAATGTAAATGGCGCGATGACACGCGATGTCGCTTTGGGTGACGCGATTTGGGCGATAAGCGCAACGCGATGAAGCGATGATGCATCCATCGCGTCATCGCGTGTGTCACTTGAAGTTAAATAATTTGAACTTTTCAAGCGACATAGCGTGACGTTGTGCTGCGACATCCAATCAGCGTTGATCTCCAACCACGTCACCGATGTAGTTACGCCAGACGCTCATTTCAAAACATGGAGGAGAAACTTATTGTGGCAGTGTGCGGATTCCCGGAGCTATACGACACCACGTCGTACCATTACCGGGACCGCAACAAAAAAGATGCTGCCTGGCAGAAGGTCAGCGAGGAGGTACAGCTTCCCTGGTAAGTTGTGAATATTTAGCTTGTTTACAGCTATCAGATGTGACTCTGGAGCATGGTTGACGAGAGGATAGCGGAAGGTGAAGAAAATAGCGGGAGGTGGGTCACGTCATCGCGCGATGAAGCAATGATCCAAAATGTGACATTTGTGATCAAGCGACGCGATACTCGCGCTGTGGGCGATTTCATCGCCTCCATTGCGTTTGGTGTGAATGCACTGTAAGGCAGGTCGCTCCACGAGCATCACCATAATGGCCTTCGATTCAAGCAAATTATTTGGAAACCAGTGAACACTTCATGGATGATCGAAAATCAAGACAAGAAAAACAAATGTGGATTGCTCCTTGCAATAATGATGGATAGGAATTTTCAACACATCCTCAAACCAGGATGACCATAAATACGACCCACTGAATACCACCCACAGGAGCGTTTCTTAATCATCGCCATTTGGTTACATTAAGGCACTAAAACTACATAAGTTTAGGAAAAGGTTAGGGTTAAGGACATTCATTGTCATGATCACAATAATAAACATACAGAAACGAACATGAAAGTGAAAACAAAACACAAGAAAATGAACATGAAGTTAGAAAAGGCTCCTGTGGGTCATATTATACTGTAGGAACAAACAACCTATGAGGCAATTTTAGTGGGGAGTACGCTCTGGAATTTGTATTTGTCACCACAGCGTTGACTCTTGAGCCTGCTGCTCTGCAGTCTGAACCACTGTACGGTCTACTGGTTTACTGCTGATGAGCGTTGCAGACAGATGATAAAGATGATAAAGATGTCAGAGACACGGTATTGACAGTTCATTAACACATATCACTGTCTGTCTTTCTCCCTGTCTCACCGTGCCCCCCCCTCTCTCTCTCTCTCTCATTCTCTCTCTGTCCCATTTTTTTCTATTTCTTTCACCACTTTGCTCAGCTGTCACTGTCACAGTGAGTGTGTATGTGCCGGTGTCATGTGCAGGCATGTCAGAGGGCACCGTAGAAATGAGAAAGCCACCTCCTAAGTTCATCAGCAGACACGGAGGAATGTTTTTTTTTTCTGTCAAAAACTCTAAATCTCTACAATAGTCAAGCTATGGTCTGTTTTTCTAGACATTTAAACCTATATTATGTGATTTCAGAATTGTCTTAAGCCAATCACATCAGGCCTTGACATCACGAAACAGTTTTTCAACATTTGCAGTCTCTCATTATAGTGAATGCAGTCTCTACAGTCTCTCGCGAAATGCTATTTTGGCTTTCTCCAAAATCATCATGTCATGAGGAACATGCTAATAACAAGATCAATTTATGATGTCACCAACCATTTTCTCAAAAAAGCTGTTTGTTCAGCATACTGAGGCGTCTCTTCCATAGACTTCCATTCTAATGAAAGTGCTTGTCATTTCCCTGCTCGCACCCCAATTTTTCACCAATGACTGTTGTCTCCCCTGCGGGTCCCTGATTTACACTTGTTGCTGGTCTTGATGCCATCTATTGGTCAGATAAAATCGCATAATGTTTAAAAACTCTCTAAAACATGGACAGATTAAATTAGATTAGAATCTTAAATGTTCCCTTTTGCGGAAATAGGGTCATTGTAGTTGCAAATATAATCAGATGTATCAAGGAAAATGAGGTATAAATATGAAGAGAGTAAATGGGGGATATATAAACATGCACAACCAGTAATTACAAAAATTGGACATTATGTAAAAATGAATTCATTTCAGTTGAATTAAATTCAAAGTACTTTATTTCCCTTGAGGAACACTATTTGTGCATTGGTAAAAGACAATAACAATATAACACAATACTTAAATACACAGCACCACACTGCATATAGGCAAAACAATACAGAAATACCTACCATAATAATAAATGCTAAAAAGTGTTAAAGTACATGTGATCTAAAATGAACATAATGAATGAATGAAAATGTGCAGAAAAGTAAAAATTAAAGCATTAACTGGATGTGCAAAACAGCAGCAGTAGCCTCAGTAGCAGCTGAAGCAAAAGACAATGTGACATTTGTGCTTTATGAAAAAGTATAGAATTATAAAAAATATCAATGCACTGGCAAAGCTCCCCTTGTGATCCTGTATTTCCCATCCAAATTGAACTGTTTTTTTTTTGCCCCCCTTTATAATCTCTCAGATTATAAAAAGAGGGGCTAAGTAGCTGATTAAATCATAGCCTCTGTCCATGCCTACTTGTATGAAATATTCAGTCACTTCTGTGTATTTAATCCACAGACACCGGCATGTTAGCCGAGAGGCTCCCATCTGTAATTATGGCCGCCTTGGCAACAGATCTCCACTAATCATGTTAGCGGCAACCTGTAACCCGTTGCTGCACAAGGCTAATGCATGTGAAGGTTGAAGGAACACAAGGGGTAAAATTGTCTTGAAGGGATGTGATTGGGAAAATGCAGACGGAATCCTAATGCGGGAGGGAGAGAAAAGCATTGATGGGAAAAAAGGAAGGAGGGATGTCACCTGATGAGGGGAACTGTGGCAAAATATGGTTTTCAGTGGGATTTCTGGTCCATTAGTGCAAATTGGCAAAAGAAAGTTTGATGAACTCATCTATTTTCTGTCAATGGAAACTTAAAGTAAAATTGAACTTTGGTAGAGTGTTGGGTTGTGTAGTTACCTGGGTGTGATCTGAGTCCACATGGTGGTGAAATATCCTCATTAGTTGCTCAATGCTTTTTGAGGAAAGTAAATGTCTCTTTGTTGTTATTTAAATTGGAAAGTAGATGAAGCATGTAATTCATTGTAATTGCATGAAAAAATGTTTTTTATATTGGCATGATCTGCTTTGTTGTGTTCATTTACATGTAATTTTGGGATTTGTTTTGCCATGCTATGGAAGTGAATGTAGAAATTCAAATCCAGTATTCTGGATTAGCAGCCCAGGGGAGCACAGAGCAGCTAATGAGGATATTTCACCACCATGTGGACTCAGATCACGTCCAGGTAACTATACAACCCAACTCTACCAAAGTTCAATTTTGCTTTAAAGAAAAGAGAAACTCAAACTTGATCATAAACTTCAACACAAAATCCAAGGAAAAAGACTGTTTAATTGACAGGTGATCTCTGGGAAATGCAGAATCACCACAGCACCAAAGATGGAAACAAAATAGGATCTCAAAGATTACCAGTGAACCTATTTCAAAATTAATACAAATTTGAAAATCATACAATAGTATTGATCCATTTTTGGCTTGCTATTGTGGTTGACTGACATCCTCTACTGCTGACTGCTATGGCACTTTTTTTTGGGCCACAATGTGAACGCAGCACTAACTGAGCTCCCTTTCTCTTTGCCAGTTTGCCATCATTCCTTTGCTCCGCTCTCCCCCTTCTCCCCCCACACATCCAGACATGACAGATTTTTAATCAGTTCGGTGCTTCTAACCCACATGTTGGCAGGTTGGCCTGGGGGTTCCTGCTCTGTGATTATAGCTGCCTTCAAAGTGTAGCTCCGCTAATTATGTTAGCCCGGACGGCTAACGCACCGCTTTTAATTTGAATTGCCAGCTTCATTGAGTCATAACTGTTAGGCTTAATTACCAAAGGAGAAGGAGGCTATATATCACAGTGATGGCGGCACTACGGCGGCGAGCGGTGCCGCGAAGCGCCTCACCTGCACTGCCTGTGAGGTAGAGCAAGGTGGAGAGAAAGAGATGGAGCACAAATATCAAACCAGATCCTTCATGAACAAACCAGTGCAGAGCACACACACACACACATACTCACACACACACACACATACTCACACTCACACCAGTGGAACAGATGCTGGTTGTTATGTACTAGTTATTTACTTTTTATTGCTTTTATTTAACTATATTTATGTGCTTTGGCAATATTGTTCATCTAATATCCATGCCAATAAAGCAGATTGAATTGAATTAACATTGAAGGAGAGAGGGAGGAATAATGGGTGATGAAGATAGGGTGAGAGATGGAGAGCAAGAGAGAAAGAGAACTTATTGAGTCATCAATTCATATCTCATTGATCGAAATGGAAGAAAGCCATGTTTAATAAGTGCATTGGAATAAATTAAAGATACAGTGAGAAAATATAACCCTGATACCTGACTAAGATGCATGCCTAGTTCCTCTCTTTATCCTTCTCTCCTGCCCATCCAACACACACATGCTGTATATATACACATCCAGAAATAATCAACCGATCCCTCATCTGTGTTTGTGTGTGTATGGGAGAGGGCAGGCAGGCAGATGATGATGGTGATGTGCAAAGAAATTGAACTATGATTAAATGTGAACAAGGGTGACGCACACACTCGCTGTAAACAATTATGTGAAATAATTCTAATAGAAAACACTGCGGCCTCTGATTGTGGTGTTAATTCTTAAGAAATACTGTATGGCGAGCACCCACACGCCCACACACATACAATGATGTGGAATGGGTCTAATCTAATACCCAGTTGCTCTCTTTATGGCTTTGTATCAGCATGTAATGGAAGATGGAATGAAATAAATCACAAACTCATCTCAATGCTAACTAGACATAACAAACACACATACACATTCATGCCTGCATACACTCTTTGCCCTCTGTTTCACTCTGTCTCTCCTTGCTTCCCTCAGAGGCAATAAATAATAGTTTACCATTTCTTCAAATATGCAGAAATCAAGGTCCGATGTATTGTTGTAATACAAGTCATACAAGAGTCAAAGTAAGAGGAGTTTTCTGTTTATATCTTCTATTTTCTAGAAGTAAACTAGAGAAAAATTATTTTTCCCCTTTGACACTAAAGTGTGAGACATCATATAACACACTATCGCTGTTTTGCTTCCATGGTCATGTAACATTTCCTTAATGTCCAAAACAATGCCAGCCTTCAGGTACACTAGAAATACACTACATTTAATATGCTAGAGTTTAGGATTACAAGGATGAACAAAGACACATTGAATGCCAAGGTCAAACATCAGCTGTTGAGTAGTTCTACCCAACGTGGCATTGGCAGATATTGACTGTGTGCAACTGCTACATCTAATTATCTATCTAATTCACAGCCAAATAGAAACAATGAATAATGTATGTGCCAAATGAGTGCCTAAGACACTTTTGTGCCTAGGAATTTTTATTTCATTTGGTACAGGTGGCGTATGAACTTTGGTAAACTTCAGATGGTGCAATGCAAGCTGAAGTTGATTTGAAAGCTTTGCAGGTTTTAAACTTTGCAGGTTTTAAATGGCTTGACTAAGGCAAGGGGCACTGGTGCAGATGAAGGTGTCATCTGCGTACATGGTGAATTTTTGCCAGCTGAATATTCAACAATTTAGGAATTAAAGGTCTGCAAAACAAATGAGACCAGGGCTCGATTCAATGCCAGCGGTATTGTTAGAGCTTTTTTCAAAATCAAGCCCACATTTTCATAAACCAACTTCCCGTTCCTCCTGACATTACCACAGTCTTTGATAGCTTTAGCTCTGTTTGTGACTGGAAAAACTGACCTCATCATGTTCTGTGCCCTAAAGCAATCCAGCAGATTTGCTGCCAAAGCTGCCCCAGTGACATAAATGCATGACAGTCTTCTTGCCAATGGTCCTCTTTGTTTATGGTTTACTGTACTAATGTCTCAAAATTTATGTGATAATGATTTATTTAGCAACATGAGAGTCACATTGACAGTGATGCATTTCTGAAACCACTTTTTTAAGTTTGCCACCAGCTTAAGAATGGCAAGCTTATTATTGCAGCTGTCAAATGTTTTAACTAAACTAGCAACACAGATTTGTGGTATAGCACATTGTTATTGTATAATTAAATCCACAAGAAGTCATGCATAATTGATGTCATGACAATTAATGATGAACAGTAATTATCAAACAATAATTAATTAAACATTAATTAGTATCATAAGCTATGAACCATAATAAAGGGTTACAAACACTGAGCCACAACTGTTGATTAGCTGTTGATTAGCTTTTTTTACTTATTAGCTTAGCATGAGTTTTTCTAAATACAAATACTTTTCTAGATACTTGTAATTAGAGTAAGAATAAGAATAGGAGTATCCTTACCTAAATAGGAAAGCAGAAATGTGTCTTCTACAGTTGAAACTGTAACTTTTTATTACAAAAAGGATAGCAAATGATAATGATTTGCACCACTTTCTACACATCTACTTCATTAATGGATGATTTCATCAGTGAACTATAAATAGCACCCTGATTAACATATTGGTCTTGTTGGCAGAGCTACTTAGTTTTACACTTGCTTTTCAAACAGAAAAGTGGAACAGGGCTGACAATGGGTCCTTGTACCTACAGTGTATGAAAATAGATCTGAATACAAGATGAACTCCTACTTTCCCCTCTCTCTCTTTTGACACTAGTGCCATCTGTCGGGGTTGATGAGTGTGTATGCCCTCTGACATGGCACGGTGTGTCTGAGTGAAAGTTTATTTATTGCTCTGCTTTTGCAGAGAGGCAAAGTGACATCCATGCCAAGCACCTCATGATTCACTGCTTCTAAGACTAAAATCAAGAAAAGGCTCAAGCAGGTTGCTTTGACTGTTGTTGATTTTTGTCAGTTGCATGAGTTGTCTTCAGCTTAGCCAACATCTTGGGCATGATTAGAAACTGTGCATGTACAACTGATACACTTGAGTTTGATACTTTAAGATGTTAGATTTGTCACTTTAACAAACAGTTGATGAGCTGGTTTTTCACTTTGATACCTCACACAGCCAGCTCATATCACAAGATTGCTTTTGTTTGACTCAAAAAACTAAAAATCTGGGCACATTCCATTTAACAACAACAACAACAGTGATAATAATAATAATAATAAAAGAAAAAAAAAGACTTTGTGGAGTTTCTGGACTTTTGAGGCTCTCTCACCACACCAGAGGAGTGTGTAAAGTGAATGTACATATGTGCTGACCCAAACATGGCATTCATTAGTCTTATTGACTGATGATCGGGAGTCCGTGGGAGGATTACTTATCGATTACAGTAAGTACAGGGTATTGATCACTGAGGTTCTCTAACATAATAGTGACAGTGGCCTCTCTAACTGCTCTCCACTCATGCTCCTCTGTTTAGAGCACTTCCTCATTTTTCTGTCATGCTCTCTCTGTACTCTTAATATGGCTGACAGTGACCCCTCTAAAGTCTCCACTCGCACTGCTTCCTTCAGAGTGATTCCTCTGTTCCCCTTTCCCTTTTTCTCTCTGTGCTCTAATATGGGTGACAGTGACCTTTCCATGTGCACTTACCACAATAAGTTTTTCTGACTCTCTTTTGAAGGTTCGAGCACTTTTCCATTCTGTCAATCCCTCTTCTCTCAGAGTCATAGTTGAGCTTGTAACTCAAAAAATGACTAATATGAGTAATTCATTATTTCTTTCAAAAGGGACACTTTTGCTTTTGGAGCTCATGTTTTTCCCAAATTGGAAATTCCATCCTCTCTTCCCCTCACCAATAACAATCAGTGAATAATTTTGGATAATTCATCTTCAGTCTTGTGCTTACAGGGCTTGATACCGGTCACTTTTCAATTTTGTGACTGGTAACTGGTAGCATATCTGAAATGGATATGCTAATTTGGCCTACTACTTGACACTGAAAAAAGTATTAACTGTGCTGTGTTACTCTTTATCAGTTTCATTAAAGTCATCTTTTGTGTCTCCTAAATTTTAGACCTGAACGTACTCTGCTTGCTTTCATCTCTGCCAACTTGACTGAATGTACTCTCGTAGCACTGATCTTGACCCGCACAGTAACTACTTTTCTCCAATTTCTCTCTCCGCGCCGCTGATGTTCTTGGATCTCTCTAAAATTTCACGCAACATGGCCTTTTACCAGAGTTATCATGACCCATAACCATTCTCCTTGCTCTCCCGTTAAACTCAATCTCCCTCTAAGACGAATAAAATGTTCACTTTCGCCACATCGATCTTGCGTGCTAATAAACTTTGCTGACGTCTTCCCATATGTCACTATGCCTCTCTTCTGCTGTTGCCTCGATCATTCACAGCATCCAAGGTTCATCTTCCAGCTCACTCTCCATCTCTGTGCTCTCTTCTTTTCATGCATCCCCACAGTGACTCTCTCCTCACTTAGCTCCCAAATTAAAAGAACATACCGTTTAATGGAAGTGACCTCTTGACCCCACAGCCATTCACCCTGCACTTTCCTTATCCACTCCCGTTCTTTACCTGTCTCTCGGTCTCTCCCTCTCTGCATACATGCTGTCGCTCAAGGTTAGCAATCACACGCCGCCCCACCCCTTGCATTCACCTCGAGGGCCTGTGAAACCACTTGCAGCGAGAGAAAATTGGTTTACATCCAATTAGCATATTACTCCAATTAGCGTGTTATACCCTTCGCCCATTATCGCTTAAGTCTAATGAACAAAGGCTAATTAGAAATTAATCTGCTTTTTTTATGAACCAATGACCTTTGAACATAAACACAGGGTAAAATGTTATTTTTGTTTGTTTTTGTGTGTGTATGTGTGTGTGTGTGTTTGGGGGAAATGCATCATTACTTGTTTCAAAGTTATCACCCAACCAAAGAGAGAATCCACAACAGAGCAACTACTTGATATCGCAAATGTCATGGCACAAAGGAGTCATTCTGATAATAATTTCATTATGTTTCGTGACATAATATGTAACTTTGAAGGTCTCAAAAATGAATTAATGAGCTTTGATTTTCCTTGATGTCGATGCACTGGTACAGGGTGGATTTCTAGCCTAAAAAATGGAATTAAAAGGGGCTCAAATATCAAAACTAAGGGAAAAAATGGTCAGTTGACAAAACCAAAAAATTTTCAACTCTTTTTTGAGTAGTTTTGAGTAGGTTGAGTAGGCATTTTGAATAGGTTTAATCAGCTTTATAGAGTTGAGACAAAAAACTATGTAAATTCAAGTAAAAAATGTGATGGTACTCAGTTCAGTTCCTCCCCAAAGCTGGAAACAAAGAGAGTAAAGTAATTAAGAGAGAAAAAAAAATGGAGCTACTACCATAACGGAGAATAGGAATCTGGCTATACATTCACTTTTTAGGGTGGAATGTGGTTTATGAAGCTGTTGGTGGAGTTTGGTTTATTTGATAGTCGACAGGGAACAAATTGGTTTCGCTGACCTTTGTAATTAAATGCTAATTACAAAATAGGACATGGAAAGCCCCCTGTATGAAAAAGTGCTTACACTCCAATTTTGGGGGGATTATTGTATACCCTGCTATGTGTTATTCCAATTTAGCCAAGCATTCCTGTGCTGGCCATCAATTGTGTGAACCTAAGCAATGACAAAATCCCAAATCCTTTTTCTAATGTCGTTTGCCACCAAAATCCATTTATAGAGGCTTTCTGGGGACAAGCTGAACAATGACTGATGACTGACAAGACATTGCTATTTGGTCAGTATGACAAATAATAAGTCACCAAAGTAGCAAGATATGGCCAGTTGCCATACCTAATTGAGGTTGGTGTCTGTCTGTATTGAAATACGTAACACAAAACCTGACTCTTTAAGTGATATTCCCACTGAACCGTGCTGTTTCACAGTGCATTTCCCAGCAATCACTTCTCAACCGCATCACCAGCACTTTGACATCACTGGACTTGACAGCAGCTCCCACATCCCAAACCAAAGACGCACAGGCTGTTCTATTGAGACTTGTGGGCTGATAAAAGACAAAGGCTAGTAGTTTGCAGAAGACAAGAATAATGCGACAACAACCACAGGGAAGCCACTAAATTAAATTATAAAAACGCAGCATAAACATACAATGCCATGGGTAGAGAAGTTAGCGTGGTGATTTCGCTGAGGAACAATTGCACTTGCTTGTAAAAATCTGTTTTTTAAGGTAAAGAGAGATGAAATTGTCCAATTTAATAGTCTTTTGCAGCTCATTCCACTTACAGAGGGCAGCGAACTGGAATGAGTGAGCAGCCAAGGGAGGTTTGAACTCTGGGAACATTTAGCAGGATGTGACGGGCAGACCTGGCGTTAGGGGAAGCTGATGTGATTTGTCACAAATTTGCCAGATGCGGGTGAAGGCGGATGAGGT
>OMKZ01052708.1:0-13263 GCA_900302535.1 Neoniphon sammara
TATGGGTTAAGGAAATTAAAGGCAGTTATTACGATGTGTCAAGTTCCTGTGTGCACATGCATGTGGTTCTGTGTGACATCATAAGCGCCTCGTATTGGAGCTGGTGAGCTAAATTTAGATCAGGATAACGAATTGTAGTTCTTCAGGTGTACTGTCTGTCCCTAAAAGAGGAAGTGGGTGTTTCCAGCCGCTCTTTGTTTTCTCCAAGCTGTTGGACAGACTTGCAGAAGTCAAATGATTAAAAAGGATTTTCCGCATTCACATCAGCACTCTTGAACAGGTTTCTGGCTGGTACAAAAAAAAAAAATTTTACATTGCAACAACCTAAAACTTCATGTGTGGAAGGTGTAGGTAATTCTAGAACTTCCAGTGGTGAAGTTCTACATTGTTCGGGCAGCGCTGTGGTTTAAAGTTTAAATCATGTAACCATAATGTCCTGGGTCTGAATCTGGCCTGGGATCTTTGCCGCATGACACCTCCCTCTGTCTTGCCTTCACTGTTTGCTATCTAATGAAGACGGAAAAAAAGGGATGTTGAACTTTGTTGTTGAGTGACTTTTTAGGCTTGCTAAATCTTAGAAATACTGGGTATCTTGTCATGATGAATTATGTGGAGACTTACTACATATTTATAATGAACTCTGAAAGAGTAAACAGCAGCATGGTGCTCATTGCACAGCCTGATCAGAGTCATGAATAATGGTGGGCTGGTATATCTAAGAGCTGTCATCTTATTGTAACATGTAAATAATCAGTAGCAAAAAGGGCAAAAAATTCTATAATTTGTTATGTGTCTCCTTTGTTGCCATGTAATGTTTATGATAACCCATTTCCCAAATAAAGTTGTCTTCACTCAACCTGAACATTGCTCATTTTAATGCCACTTTCACAGCTGTCTCTCCTTTCCCTTCGAAGTTGCAATGACACATCCAGACCTGACTACCATTTTAGTTTTATAGTCACATCAGATTAGCAGCTGCATAAACTGTCGTTACACAATGAGAAAGATAGAGCGGGTGAATTCCCCTTTCAGACAAGGAAGCACGGAAAGTGAGTGTGTATGAGTGTGTGTCTGTGTGGGAGGGACTGGGATTGTTGTGTGTAGGATGATTGTTTATGGATTCACAGTGGCCACAGGTGAAGTCCCTGTTCAGGTGGGACTGAGCAGTCAGGTGTGTGTGTGTGTGTGTGTGTGTGTGTGTGTGTAGGCACAATGGAAAATGAAGGCGATGGGGTAGAGTGTTAAAATGCTATTCATTGACTTGTAATAGAGAATTGACTGTAGTTGGTTTCAAACAGTTAAATACACAAATCATTTCTGATAACAATGCTTTTTAAGCCTTTAAAACATATTAAATGTATCGCTTGAAGTCTAACCCAACCCTGAAAGGGAAAGCTAGTCACAAGTGAAATCCAAAGAACAGGAAAGAGAAATTGAATTTGTGTGTGTGTGTGTGTGTGTGTGTGTGTGTGTGCCTATGCTATCTTGCATGACATTTAGAAAGGTCTTTCATGAGGCCAGATCAAATGGAAACAGAGAACCGAAAGAGAAATACATCCACGCCACTTCAGTGCAGGAAGGGGAAGCACAATGACTGCAAGACAATAACCAAAAGTCAAAAATGAATGTTTAAATCAAGTGAATATCAATACTGAAAGAGGAAATGAAATGTGTTCAGAAAGGACAAAAAACAAGAAGCAACAAGACATTTATTTTGTGAGTATGGAAATAGATAAAAAGAGCTGCGTTGGGCTACCAGAAAGCGAGAGGTGTTATTAAGACTAGCATAAACAGAAGGAACTGAGTCACATGGGTTGGGATTCCCCAGAAACACAAACAGAATTTACATGCATGACTGTATGAAAGATAAGGGCCAGTTTTATCATGGCATAATCAACCGAACCCAACTGAATCACAGTCGAATGCAGATTTTGAATCATCTGAAATGTGAAGTGAGGTGAGTCTCAGACAGAGTTAAAGAGGACTGCAAGTATGACTCAAGGCCAACCCTTTCAGAGCAATCAAACTCTGAAGAGCAAACGCTTGACCTCGCCGCACAGTGAAGTGCAGAGGACTTTCAAAGCGAAGAAAAACTCAAATGTTAACAAGGAGAACTTTGGATATGGCTCACATTATAGAACCTGAAAGGGAAAAGTTTGATTCCAAAGCGTTAAACCACAATGAACTGTGGAGGTCTTTTTTTTAAGTGTGATGAGTCAAGTGTTGAGAAAAATAATCAAAAGTAAAGAGTTATAAAGCTGTAAAACTAGGGCTATGAAACATTTGACATTTCACAGTGGTCAAGTGGCGAGACAAAGCAAAAGGTCATCACAAAAGCCATGTGATTTTACAAAGTGCCCTTGAGCAAGACACTTAACCACTTCCTATCAGCTAAGTGCCTAAAATGTAAGCGCATTAATGCTCTTTAAACATAGAAACACCCCGTTTACTTAACAAGAGCCACAGCACGGTTAAAGTAATAGTGAAATAACAGCCGCATATGTAAAAATAAATCTTAATAAACATAGTACATATACATAGTACAAAATAAGACTACTGTTTGAGTAGTTTTTGAGTTACATTATATCTTTTATTTAACTTCTTTTTTTTTCCAGATTATTTTTTTGGCATTTCTGCTTTATTTGACAGTGATAGTGGAGATAGACAGGAAGGACGGGGGAGAGAGAGGGGAACACATGCAGCAAAGGGCGCAGGTCGGAATCGAACTTGCCCCACTGCGGTTATGTGGTACGCGCTCTACACGGTGAGCTACCGGAGTGTCCTGTTTATTTAACTTCGAATTTAGTTTTTTTTTAATTGTCCACTTTTTATTATTGCTTGAGTCAGATTCTGCTGGTTCATTTTAAAGTCTTGTGCTATGTAATGACAGAGATGAGAGCAGAATGTGCAAATGGAGGAATGGAAATGCAAGTCTGTTTGAGGGAATAACAGAGGTGTCCCATGTTCCCTGATGTGATTAATATATTCAGAAGGAGATGCAGGGTATGAATAAAGTTTTACCAACAGAACTACACTGTAGCATTTTTTGAAAGGATTTGGTTTTAGAGAAATAATATTTATTTATTCATTTATTTATTTATTACACTTTTAAAGAGATAAAATGCTTTTGTATTTATTTTTTCAGGTGCTGAGTTATGCCTGCCAGACTGGGACTGCATTGTGTTGTATTGTGTTGACAGTGAAGCTGCTGCAGGAGGATTCATGCTAATGCTCTAGCGCCCTCTGCTGATAATACTAAGACACAGCAAGATGAAACACTGCAAGTGTTTTTGATTACTGAGACTTAAAGGGATACCATTAGCCTCCTGTTACTGGCTGTTAAACCATTTTTGAGTGGAATTTGGTGGTTATTTTTAAAAAAAGGTAAATCGGAGGATGTCTCCCCAACAACAAGAGGCTAATAGTAGATGACACTTTAGTGTTGCTGCTCCCTTCTATGTTTGTGGTTGTTGCTATGGGAAACCACGAATACCCTAGCAGCCTTTTCCTCTTGTCATGATTGGCTGGATGATAAAATAGCAGCTAATGTTACTGACTGTTTTTCTGAAAAGATGAACTTTTTAAACAAACAAACAAACAAACAAATAAATAAATAAAATGCTGACAACAGGTTTTGGCATTTTTTTTTAGACTGGCTGCTTTCTAGGCATTTAGTGGCCGTTTCTTATAGGTCTCCATGTAAAAATAGATGGTGGTAAGTAAGAGAGAAAAAATATGTGACCATGTCCTTATCTTGTTTTTAATGTTAGTGGATTTGTTAAGGACTTGCATTCCTCACACACCAAAAAATGTCTTCTTTGTATAAAGTTCAGTTAAAATTCAGTTAAAGCAGAGACCTTTTTATAGAACAGAGACTGTGCACTCTGGCGCCATCTTTGAAACGCAGCAGGATCAAGACCAACAAGACCAGATCCCTATCTCTTTGAAAGGGGAGCTGCCTGAATCTACCGTTCTGCTGTATGTGTTGTCATTTGATTTCCATGTTTAGTGACATTGTCAAACTGTAAATAACAGAGTCATAAATTTTGTTCTGAAGGACATTAATGCCACAGAAAAACGGTATTTTTTTTTTTAACTCACGGAAGCTTGTGCGCACGCGTTATCTACACAGCAACATTACGTGCTGCAGCCTATGTCATTGCCATGGTAACTGTAAACACTCGTGTCAGGCACAAACTCCAGCCGTAACGATAGTTTTATAAACGTATACATTTACAGTTTTACCTGTATTAATTCGGTGGTGTCCAGCAGTCTAACCGTTGTCTTCTCTGGGTTTGTCTGGACTTGTAGCGCTGTTGTCCGTTAGCACTGTCGTAAATATCAGGGCTGTGCAGCTACGCAAAATCTGAACGTGTGATTGGCTGATAGGGTGCCTTACGTTGCCGTGCCGCCATTTTTAGCTTTTCAAAATTCCCCATTGTAAAGCGGCGTAGTGCACCGTCTTATTACTATACTCTAAAGGTCTTTGGTTAAAGTGTTAAAAAATGATCTCAAGTTTGATATTTGAGGCCACTTCACTACTTATGCAGCTCACACACAGCCCTCAAACCTGCAGTACCTCAGCAAAATGATTTACAGGGGACACAGGGATGATTTTGGCATTGCTTTCTCAGGTGTGTTAAAAACTTGGTGTATGCCTTGAACCTTGTAGTTTATTAAAAGTCTTCTAGAGACTTCCCCTTCACTTTGTTTCTCTCTCAAATCTTTGCATTTCTCTGAATTTGGCAGCAGCTGGAGAAAGGCTGCAACTGACCGGCCTGGAGATCAACAACCACTGACTGTAGATGGCACTCTCCTCCTACATTCACAGTTTCAGGTTGATCTGTACAGCAACATTGCCTAAAGGTGGTGAAGTTGTTCTCTCCTATATGCTTCTTTTCCTACCATTTATACCATCACATTTTCAAAAAGTCAGATTTCTGGGAAGCTGAAAAACATTTTTCATTTTTCCTCTTGATGCATATGTGTTTTTGTCATATGAAAAAGCAGCTTGACCCAGAAGAGTTGGTCTTGAATCTTGCACTACATATTAGGGACAATACCAGCTGTTTCCACATGATGAAAATCAAGGTTGGATATGTGCATCCCCCTCCACCCGCCCCGAAGACTTTGAGACATTAAGGAAAAACAAACCTGGATCTCATGTTAATCACATATAATTCTTTCCATTTGTTTTATGGAATCTCAGATGAGTGGAGTTTAGCAAACTTCCATTTTGTTAATCACATAGAATAATACTATGCTGAATCTTACATAATATATAACATAATACTATGCTGAACTGTTCCACGTTGCAAACCACACTCATCTGGCAGCTAAGTAAACTAAAACAAAGCATGAAACATATTTGTAAAACCACCAGTGGAATCAGCCCAGAACCAGCCCAGAAATGGCCATTTGACCAAGATCTGGGCTGGTTTCACTTCTACTAGTGCTGTCAGCCTTTCAGAAACTAATGTCTTGCTCCACTCACTGAACTGTTATTTCCAACCACTGAGCTGGTGAACTTTCAATTACTGATCTGTGAAGGTACCACTGCCTTATACGGTCCCTGCTACCATGAGACACATCTGAAACATATAATGGAAAATATTATTTAAGCCAGTTCTGAGTAAAACAAAACAAAAACTCCAACTATCCTGACAAAGTGGAAAATAAAGACTTGTAAAGGGTCATAATAACTTTCCAGGGCTTGAAAGCAAGAAACCATTCTAGACATTTGAAAGAAATTCATAAATGTATCTTAAAATTAGACAAAGGATCAGACCAGGACAGTAGCAGAACGGCGAGATTGACTTTTACAGCTCTGTTACGTGAACACAGAGCTGAGACACTTTCAGAGCGGAACCCTGGATCAAAAAAAACAAAAAAACCCAACTGAATCTGAGCTAGAACCAGCTAAGCCAAACCATCAGTTCCACCATATGGATAATGACTGAAATTGAGTTTGCAGGAGAATTTGAGATCACACAGCATCGCTTTCAACACATCTGTGGGCCAAGCTAGCGGCAACACATCTTGTGGTAGTTTTCAGTATAACATGCACTGGTTACATTAATAGCACATGAAGTTAACGCTGCAAGATTCTTAATGGCTTTATAAATTGGATTTCTTCTTCTTCCTTTCTTTTCTTTTTGTCCTTTTCCTTTTGTTCCTATTCTTACTGTCATCATTATTATTACATGTAGTAGTAGGAGCTGTAGTAGTTATAGTACTAGTAGTGGCAGTCATAGTAGTACTAGTAGTAGTAGTAGTAGTAGCAGTAGTAATAGCTTTATTAGTAGTACTACTGGCAGCAGCAGTAATAGTAGTCAGAGTAGCAGTTAGAGCTGTATTAATACTAGTAGTAGTAGTAACAATAGTAGTATTAGTAATAACTGTATTAGTACTAGTAGAAGTAGTAGTAACAGTAGCAATAGTAGTCAGAGGAGTATTAGCCGTAGCTGTAGTATTAGTGATAGCTGTATTAGCACTACTAGTAGTAGTATTAGTAGAAGTTATAGCTGTATTAATACTAGTAGTTATATTAGTAGTAACAGTGGTAATATTAGGAATAACTGTATTAGTACTAGTAGAAATAGTTGTAGCAATAGTAGTTAGAGGAGTAACAGTGTTAGAAGTAGCAGTAGTATTATTAGTAATAACTACAAGTGCTACTAGTGGTAGCAGCAGTAGTACTTCTGATTGGTTTTGTTACGTTTTGGTTGGAGTAGTAGTAATAGTAATAATCATAGTAGAAGTAGAAGTAGAAGCAGCAGTACGGGCAATAGAAGTCATTATAGAAGTAGTAGAGGCAACAGTACTAGTTATTGTAGTGTTTTCAAATTGCTATTAATTTCTGATTTGATAGCATGTACCATGCGGCCAGATGGAAACCTCGGCCAACTCTCCGTAACTCAAGCCCTGAGTTTGCCAGAACAGATCCATCATCATTTACGCCCTGCTGAGCGCTGTTTGTCTCAGGCAGCTCACCGCCTGCTAAAGGTCAAAGCATAAGAGACTGTTTAGTAGCTCTGGGCTCCGTATGAAAGACCAGCCTTGACTGGCCTGAGAAGCCGCAAAGCAAGAAGGTGAGAGGAAATGAGCGTGAAATGAATGTTGCATTGAAATCAAAGGAAAGGAAGATAAATGAGAGAGGCGGTTGGAAATCACCTGGACCGGGGCGGGAGAGACACAGAAAGAGCGATGGATGGATGGATGGAGGGAGGGTGGGCGAGAGGGGAAGGAGGGATGAAATTGAGGAGGGGCGCGATGGAGTGGAGGGGGTGTAATTATTAGTGATTGAGCAGCTTCCCCCTCATGTGTTTCATTAGCAGCCGGCCGTTCACACACAATCTCCTCTCTGTTGGGCCCTGCCAGAAGCCGGTAACTCAGGTTTATTTGACCATCTGAAATCTTAACAGTTAATACCTGTATATTTCCAGCATAATATTGTCTCTGGCAGAGAATGCTAGAAAACGTATCCCCGCGAAAATAAACCGCCGCGTTTGCACGTCATCTAATATGAGGGCCATGTGCTGAGAAGGGGTAGGGGGTGAGACAGGTGAGGTGAAAGAGAGGGAGGTGTAGAGGAGATGAGAGGGAGTCAGGGGAAGCAATGAGGGTGTTGGGGAGATGGGAGAAGGGTGATATGTAGGGGGAGACGGGGTTTAAAGTGATTTATGTCCACAAAGCAAAACTTACCAAAATCCATTTATCTGTGAGGGCTGATATGGTCGTTGATCAAAAGCAGTAAGTCAAAGGTTACTTCATCAGCTGAGATTTCTGTAATTTCCAAACCTTAAAGCTCCCCACCCATTACACTTTCAAGACACTTCCAATCATCCACCTGCAACTGAAAAAGCAGTGCTATTATTCCATGGTGATATATTACCTCTTCGCTTGATTTCTGTTGGATCTCTTTTCCAATTGCCTAGGGTTGCTCCTTTCTAATTTTTAAAATTTAAATTTTCAATCAAAGGCCACATTCCCACTGCAAGCAACGTGATCAATGAGTCACCAGAGCTCCATTCATTTCCTATAGAGCTGAGTCAACAGGCAGTCAGATTTCCACGCTTCCTTGCTTCCTTACCGAGTTTTTTTATGGACATCAGTTCTGCCTGGCATTAGCAAAATGAATGACAAGCTGATTCCAGCCATTCAAAGCTTTCCAGTTCTCCAACTTTATTTGGAAGAGTGCAAGAATAAGTCTCATAAATGAAGCTTTGAGACTAAAAACGTTTCAGACGTTTGTAGGAAATAGTTCTATCGATGGAATCATTCATGTTATCAATACTTTAAAGAGAATGAGTTGAATTGGTTGGTTCCAAGTTGGACATTGCTCTGTACAGCTTTAAAGGAATACTCCAACATTTTGGGAAAAATACAACTTACCCAGACTGAGACAAGATGTTCGATATCATTTTCACCTCTGTACACCCACTGGTTTGGTTCCGATGGGTAGCATTTTGTGTTAGCTTAGCATAAAGACTTGAACTTTGCAGGAGTCATTAGCCTAGCTCCTTCAAAGTGAAAAAATAAACCTTATAGCAACTCTGAAGCTGTTGAGAACAATGAATGAACATACGACTTCATAGCTAAAGTGTGCATTTATTCAATTGGTTCAGTGGATGGGCTAGCAGCTTACTTTCTGTACTGAACCATTCAGCCATGTTGAAGCACCACCATTTGGTCAAAAGACATGGTACAAATGCAAGTGAATCGTTCCTTCATTGGGTTAGCAGTTGACTTAATGGCTTAATTGTGTATATAAATTAACAAGCATTCAGTACATTTTTCTATGAGACAACTGAATGGGCGCTGTAAGTTAGCAATGACAACCGACAAAGAGACAAACAGTGAGGTACATCAAATGAAGACATCCATGCAGAAGATAAATGTAATGGATTTGTAAAAGCAAATGGGAAATGAAGAGCTTTGGTCCAAAAAAAAAAAAAAAAGACAACCAACATATGAAAAAAGCTACTGTTATTCTTATAAAATGATTGATTGCACAAGATTAATATAGATTATTCAGTAGCTCTTGTAATTTTGTCAATCAAGGACTTACTACCCTTTGGTACCTACTGCCTTTTGAGGGGGGACAAGAAGCTGTATTTCCATATTATAAGAGATGCTGAACAACAAATATGACCAAAATAATTGAATACATGCAAGCTAAATATTCAAATACTGTTTCTTCTAATAGGTGATGAAATGATCTTTTTTTCTTATTAAGGCTGTAAATGTAGAGTGAAGAGTGGCATTGCACTCCATGTTTGAAGTCAGCACTCTACTCCTTCAGATTTGCCCCCCCACCCCTCCTCTATCCAAACACTCAAACACCTGCACACATGCTGAGATTTTTCATAATCGTGTTACCGAGCCGTGCCGTGTCTGCAGTTGTTTCCACATCTTCACATTTCCACAGCACGTCAAAGGACAGGGGGTGGGGAGGTGGGCTGATAGGCCACGATCATCATCATCATCATAAAACACACCCACGCATTCATACAAACACACGTGCACACATACAGGCCTATGTTTATGCACACACGCAGATATGTACATTCATGTGTGTATAAACACACATTTGCACTCACACACACTTTATCAGGGGCCAGAGCGGGCTTTTTTTTTTCCCCCCAGGCCTGGCAGGCATTAGGGAGGAGGAGAGGTGAAAGTCAACATTTCCAGGGTGAAGGTAAATGACGGAGCGCTGGCCACTCCAAGCCACAGGCACGTTAAGCAAACACCTGTGGCTCAGGTGGAAAAGCAAGGCCCCTCTGGCCGAGAGAAGGAGCCCTTTCTCTCAGGATCAACCCTCTCAGCATATGGCCACTTGACACGGCCGATGGCTTAAAGGTGCAAGCTGTGATTTCATTACTGTTTTTACTCAATGCCACGCTATCCTTTGATCCTTCTGATGGCTGACAGAGAGCAAAA
This sequence comes from Neoniphon sammara, assembly GCA_900302535.1. Lineage (NCBI taxonomy): Eukaryota > Metazoa > Chordata > Actinopteri > Holocentriformes > Holocentridae > Neoniphon > Neoniphon sammara. The sequence goes on from OMKZ01052708.1 coordinate 9,946, forward strand.
TGCAAACAAAACAAGACAGATGGCAGAAAATTGCTCATTGCCAGGTAACCTGGATGCAATTTATGATTGTTTCTGTGGTTAGGTCAGGCAGCAATGTCCATTTCAGCTGTCAATATAACGAATATAAAAATCTATGAAAAATTCACACATCTAGCCAGGGCTCCAGAAAATTTGTAAAATTAGCAAATCTTAAAATGCAAATAACATGCCCTGTGAACAAAAATTCAGAGAGAACGGAGTGTCCCTGCCATGAAAGGTGTATTTGGAGGAAACGTGACTAGAAACAGCCAACAGTTTGACATTGAAACAGCACAGAGGAAGGTAAAATGGTGGAGGTAAGGGCAAATACATTTACCTTCAACTGCAATGACCTGGGTTCAGAAAAAGATTTCTACTGTGAGGGAAGTTTTCATTTTCGGCATAAGTTTTTCTTATTTACCCATGACGAAAACTTTACCCTAACCATAATTAAATTGCTCTTAAACTTAATTGTGGTATTGTCACATAATCCTTTCATGGTGGATGAAAGTAATCGTCCCATTATTCGTGCCCACAACACATAATCATGCATTTCAGAGTGCATGCTCATTTCACAAAACTTTATGAGACGGTGCTTGTCCCACAACAAATCTAGTGGTTGTACATTTTGTTCGATTTTTTTTTAACTGTTAGATGGTACATGGACTCATCTGGCTCCTAGATGTTTGAAAGACACAATTCTCTCACGACTTGTTATCCAGTTATTCTAATTAACTACCATATTACAGGATTTTAGTCTTGGAAATACAGGATTCTGATCTTGGGAAGACTGGTCTCTGGCACTTTGCACCTTATAAATAGAACACACTTTGAAACTCAAGTAATATTTTTATAATGGTTTATGATATACAGTATATTGCCGAGTCACTACTCAAAATGACAATTGCAGCCATTCAGTTCCACTGAAGAAAATCTGAGAAGAATAGCTGCAAAGATTTCTGCAGTAAGGAGAGAGGATAGTTTAACAGATTCAAAACTGGTTCAGTGCTGCCACTAAATGTTAAATATTCATCTTTAAGCAGTAGACCTAGTTCCTCTGTAGATCAGTTTGTAATAGCTCTGCCTATATATTGGGTCTCAGTTGTATTCGCACTTCAACATCCTCCACAGGCAAATCATACTGCTCTACTAAGGTTGCCCTGTAGAAGTACATGAATAAAACCATGTTCAGTAAGGAGGTGCCATCTAGGGTGTGCTACAGTCACATGGGTGGCAAAGAAAAGATATCATTTAGTTTCAGTGATATTTGCAAAATAAACTGGAATTATAAGAGTTTCTTTCATTCACAGTCTGGGTATGTATTCACAAAACTTAAGCATCTTCTTAAGTGATAAAGTTTGTTGAGAAAAAAAAAGTTCTAAAAAAATAATTATTTTCAGATATTTAAGTATTTTCTTATTTCCTTCTTATTTTGCTTCCTAAGAAAATAAATAGTTATTTTGAAGGCAAAAGTCTCAAGTTTTAATTTATTTATTTTTTATTTATTTTTTATTCATTTATTTATTTATTTTGAGGCAAAAGTCATTTTCTTTAAGATACCCTTCCACTTGTCATGGAATTGTTGTAATGAAAAAGTAACCTCTAAATATATACATTAAACACATTTTAGATGACTAAGTAGGTATTTGAAAGTATTAATAGTTTAACTGACTATATTCTACATATAGCTTTACATCTTATTGATAAGGTTAGCAAGTTGTCAGACTGCAAACTTTTGACCTGAACTAGCAGGTAAACACAGGTGTTACTAATGACATTAATGAAGGTTCTGTTCTGTTTAGGTCTAACAGAGCCAGGGTCCTGCTATTGTTCATGCTGGCTCACTGGAAAGACTCTGCTACACTTAAATATAACAGAACCTTCATTAATTTCATTAGTAACACCTGTGTTTACCTGCTAGTTCAGGTCAAAATGACTGCTGCGAAAAGGGTCAATTAAGGGTTTGCCTGAATTGGTACTTTCTATACATCGTTTTATTCTTAAAGGTCACTCAAGTGGCTTTCTTTTTCAAAGCAACAAAGGCTACTAGCAGACATTGTGCATTAATGTTGTCAAGTGAGGAACAAAGAAAATATTTTCAGAATCAGAATACTTTATTGATCCCCTGGGAAAATTGAGTCAGTTGCAGTTGCTCCCGTTATAGAACAATACAAATAGGAAATAAGAAATATGTTAGAGAGTGTAAAAACATGTAAAAATATATGTACACTATATACTCTACAATACTAAATAGAAATAGGAAATAAGAAATATAAAATATGTTAAGGAATGTAAAATATGTACACTATGCTACAACGTGTATCAATCATAATAAACAAATATGCAGTATGTAAATATGTAAAATATGTGCATTATGTTACAATAAGTAAGTACAACAGTATAAATAGACTAAGAATAAGGGATTTATGTGCGACATTCTCCCATACAAAAGGAATAACAATACTAATGAATATTACTACTACTAATAATAATGCTGCTAATAATACTACTACTGCAATATTACTACTACTACCACTACCACCACTAATAGTAATACTACTACTACTAATAATAATAATAGAGTAATGAAAGTCATGTGGCAGCCCCTGACACCTGGTACTGGGATTCAGGAGGATTTCCATCCTTTTATGCGTGTTTGCATCATGGTTGCTAGGTTGGCCCTATTTGAGAAGTTCCTGTGAAAGAAACCAAGAGAAGGTTATAAGAGATGAGAGCAATCTTAGGAAAACAGATGGTGAATCGCATTCATAGGCCCTCTTAAGAATGCCCTAAGCATTCTTCTTAGGTAACTTCTTAAGAACTACCTTAACAGCAGTTTTGTGGACCCAATCCCTGGTGACAATTGTATTTTGACTGGCGTGGTGTTTGGCGATGTCAAAGACCAAATAAACTCCCCTTGACACAAAACAACGACCGCAGACATTTTCCAGGAAACAACAGTCAATCACAATGTATATACAACGAAGAACATATTCCTTTGGAACAACAACAAAGTTCATGGGAGGGAACATTGCGGTCGGCCTGATTGTATGTTCGTTTCTGTCTCTGTGTTTTAATCCTAACCCTTTTTTCCATGGGGGAGCGCTGCATGAGAAAGGTTACCCTGTTCCCTGTTCCCTGCTCACTGCGAGGGTCACGACGAAAGGTTTACAGTTCAGCTAGCGTATCCAAACTTGTCACAGTTTCCATGTTTGAGCCATAGTCTTCCACTCCCAGCTTACTGCTCTGCCTTCTCTGCCGTGTCAGAGACTCTTGGCCCTAAGCTGAAGTTAACTCACC
>OMKZ01052710.1:0-12152 GCA_900302535.1 Neoniphon sammara
CAGAGTCCTCCCTGGGCCAGCTCCAGCTCGATCTCGGCGTCCATCTCGGCGTCCTCCTGCGCCTCCTTGTTGGAGTCGTCCAGGTGCTTCATGAGCACGGCCACCACCACGTTGATCAGGACGAACTGGGCCGTGAGCACGAAGGACACAAAATACATGGGGGAGATGAACTGCAGTCCCGCGTGGCAGCCGTAATCCGTGCCTGAATGACCCGGAGGGCACTCCCTGAGTGTGTCCTGGTGAGAGGGGGAGGCGGGCGAGGAGGAGGAAGGAGCACAGGATGAAGGGAGGATGGAGAGTGAGGCGGAGAGGATGGAGAAAATGGGGGAAGAATGGAATGGAGGGGTGTAGAGGGAGAGGAAGGAAGGCAGGACAGGGCGAAGGACAATCTAAGGTTAGAGTTTAGAGAAAGAGAACAATCAGAATAAAAAATAATAATAATGTAACCGTGCTTATGACGTGGGCCGTTCATTTTGTGAATGAACTGAGGTTGCTGTGTCACTTTTGCATGAAATGATATATCCGTTTTAGCTCAACAATCTGATGAGTAATGCACTCAGGTTCAATAAAGGGGATGATAACAGGGGCTCATTGAGTGTGACATTTAAACAGTATGTAATTTCTTCAAGGCGTACATTATCAGTGTCTCACCATACAGCTCGCTGAACACTTTTGGAGTGCTGAAATCTGCTCTTTTTCTTCCTCTCAACCGCAGTCAATCACTCTTTTTAAGAGCCTAATCAGCGCTGATTAACAATCTTGCGTACAGGTCTACAGCCTGTTATAGTAGTAGCTGGTGGTACTTGTTTGTGATTGGAGTGTGACAGCTGATTGGTAGAGAGCCAAGATGAGTAGGTGGAGTGGAGTATCAAATAATTGCATTTTGTAAGGTAAATTATAATTATTTTTAACCTTTATGTATCCACTGCAAGGTTTTCCTGAGCGCATGTTTACTTTTATAGTACCGTTACACTTCACATTCATACAGTTCCACTCATTAGCTGCCAGTTCAACCATTTAAAGATTCTACTGTTTGTTTTCACTTTGCTAAAGGGCACATTGGTAATAGCGGTTGAGGGTTGGGGTACCAGTGCTTTCTCAATTTCAAAACCCACTCTTTACCCTCTGGGCAAGTGATTTTTGGTGGGCTTCAGATGCAATTCTGCTTCTCTGAGGTTTAGGCTACTGTTAAGCCTGATCATGGTGTTAGGGTTACACACTGATAACACTTTTTCAATGCTGATACCAATACTGAGTGCAAAACTATAAGTATTTACTGATACTGGGTACTGATCTGATCCTTTACTTGCACTTAACAGTGTAGCTTTGACCATCACTTTGGGCTTACTGAACAACGTATCTGATATAAAGTCTTTCTTTTCCACACCACTTGACAAATTCAAACTTGTATGTGGCAAAAATGCAGAAAGTCAAGACAGTTTGCTTATATGTTTGACATGTTGCTCAAGGCTTTGGTAGCAGATATTAGCCTTGGGTAAAATCTGCATCTCCAATAGTCCATGTCAGCTTGGTATCTGTATCAGTGCATCCATAGTTAACATGTACATCCATACATCCATTAAAATATAGAACAATATATTTTTGCACATGCAAAGAACCCTAAATGCAAATATACTTTAGAAGCCTCCTTTTCTCTCTCTCTCTCTCTCTCTCCCTCTCTCTCTCTTTTAAATCCTAGAGAATCCTGTAGATTTTTTGTTTGTCTTTACTGTGGGTGATAGCAATAGCAGTTATGAGAGTCTGACTATAACACTTATTCTTTTCTACTGTTTCATGTCCTGGATAGAGAAATGTTAGTGAAATGAAACTGAGCCTCATTCTGCTAGAAACCACTAAAAGGACTCCTGGGCATCCTTGGACCTGAGTTTGGGAACCACAGATCTAAAACACCACAGGTCAATTAAAGCCAAAGTGTTAGACTGACATTGCATTATGCTGTGGAGGAGACATTTTTTTTTTTTTATTGCACTTCATCTCCCACGGTGCAGCAGAAAGTTGAGGTACCTTCATAATGCCGTTCCAGTTGTCACCAGTGGAGACCTGGAAGAGGGTGAGGAACGCCATGCCAAAGTTTTCAAAGGTGGCGTGGCGGCTCATGCCCTCGCAGGGGTAGTCAGCGTTACACACTGAGAAGAGGAGGGAAGAGAAGGCGAGAAGAAGACACAGGAATTAAGTATCAAAATTCAGCATATTACAATTCAAAGATGGGATAACACATTTTTTATACTTTCATTTATTCTGCTGTAGCTGTCACAAATGAGACAACTCATCCATCAAAATTTTGCAAGCCCTCCACTGAAATTTTATTATTTGTAATGGCCTTTTTTTTAATTGTTTATATTCTAGCAAGATTCGTAGCTCAGAAATAAACACAATTCTGCATGGTCATATTTTGTTGCCACTGAACTTTCAATTGTTTTTGTATTGCATATCTAATCATGAAATAAGCATACTGTCCCATCCCTAGAGTGAAGTCTGGAGAACGGCACAAGGATAAATTTTTTTTTTCCCTCTGATCATTTTGTTAAGCTAGGCTTTCCAAACATGAGCAATTGCTGGTTATCAGATGCCAACATAGGCCTCTTTATAACCATAAAGCCTCCTTTGTTGTTTCCTGAAGTTCTGTTTACATTCTCACTGCTCATGAACTACACTGCAATTCGCTTGAACAATAACAAGAGACCCGTGTTTTATGAGATCAAATCTGTGACCGAGCAATTATGGGATGATCCCTTAAGCGTTTCCGTTAAGTCATTTCTCTTCTTTATCGCTGCCGGTCGACTTACCCAGCTCTCCAAACAGCTCCACCCCGAGAGCAGCGTAGATGAAGAACAGCAGCATGAAGAGCAGGCCTAGGTTCCCCACCTAGCACACACAGAGGGCCAGTGGCATATTAATATCAATTTAAACTGGAACCTTAGCAATAGGTATCCTGGCTTCAATGCATAAGGGTTTTACCAACAACAACAACAACAATAAAAAAAAATCTACTCCTTCTGAGATCATTGTCATTTATTATACTACATACACTGCAATCAGGGAACTGGTGCACTTCTCTTGGTTTGGTGTAATATTGCTGTTATACTGTAAGAACTTATGTATATTCTACTGTTGCTGTAGAAAATATTGTTAATCAAATGCCTAAACAGTATATTTAAACTTGTGTGGACCTTCACCTTAATACACATGAGAGTTCAACCAATATGGGTCTTTGAATGCCAGTATCAATACTGTTGATAGCCAATATTTTGTGCAGAATGATTAAATGTTTCCTCCAGAAATGTATTCTTTGCATGGTGACCACCCTCTTAAATAGCACTGTGATCACCACAGGGCATCAAAACTCTTTACTTGCCTTTAGCCACAAATCATGTTTATATCACACTCTGTTGGATGAAAAACTTGAATCTCCAAATGAAGCCCTTCACACCAGAATGAGATATCCACCATTTGAAAAATCTGACACTTACCAAATGACCATAAAAGCTAAGTTTGGTATTGATTAGTGTCCGTCTTCAGCTTTATTACAATATTGAGAAATGAACATCCCACAGCACCTTTCATCCAAAATGGATAGCATTTCGAAATAAACTCCTCAGCTTCTCATGAAATATGACAACAGGCTTAGTGACGCCCATGCAATTTTCGAAATGGCACATTGGGTTTTGAATGGGTGTTCTGGGTCCAAAGGTCATGAAACTTAATCAGCACATCCAGGAGCCTGTAAACTTTCCATTTGAGGGAAAGAGCCGAAAACAGCAAAAACTAGAGGTTACCAAGCATTTAAGAAACCGCATCCCCGACTCCCTCAAATCAAGGATAATCACACTATTACACGGTTTGGGGAAAATTCAACTTGCTGACTCCCTAACAGGCGTGTGGCCATCCGTGTGGTGACTTGAAGTCTTCACAGCCCGTGATATGCAATGCAAATGGATGGAGAACCCCCCGGGGTGCAGTGGCAGGCACCGAACAGAGTGCCATTAGCTAAGTCACCTCACAGCGTAGGCAATGGGGCGAGCGGTGATCCAATTCCACAGTGCTGTAGTGCACTTTGTGAATATGGCACTGTTGGATTTCATTAGGCAGGCAAATAAAGTGATAGGTTGAAGCAGAGAGAGAGAGAGAGGGCCGGGCTGGCACAGGGGCTGCCTGTCATGCTGCAGGGGAGCGAGTGGATAGGGAAAGGAAAACACATATGGTTGTTGCTGGAGGAGACGATAGCAGAGAGAGGGAAGGAGGGAGGGAAGGAGAGGGGAAAACAGACAGAAGAGGAGGAACACAGTTTGCTGTTCAGATGGCAGGCTAAAATCGGATGTTTTTTTTGCCATATCTGATTTGAAATGGATATAGATTTTTTCTGCAGTCTGAGCAGCGAAAAGACACCTGAGATCTGATTTTTTCCAAGTCAGGTTGAAACCACGTTTCAAATGCTACTCAAATCGCAGTTTTACACGTGACTTGGTTTGAACTATCAGATCGTTTTTTTTGTCTCATCCTATCCTGTGCAGCACATTGACAGTGGTGACAGCAGCAACAATCAAATGCTACCACTGTATATACAGTAACAGAATAATAAATGGCAACAACCACTGTGCACCAGTCAGCGTAGGCACACTTGCGTTGTTGCTGTGACAAATAATGTGGATGCATGATTAAATGTGAGTACAGTCTGAACAAACAAATCAGATCTGGTCGGATGTGAGAATCAAATCAGATTTGTGCAGTGTGAACACAGCCTTAGTCAAGTTTAACTACATCTCTGATGAAAATGACTTCTATTAATGTTATCAGTTATGGGCACTCAGAGCAAAAAAATTGCATTGTTTTAAAGGTGCATATGAACATTTTTTGTGTAGTTATTAGGGCATTCATGACTACTGAATTTCAGTAGTCATCAAATCATCAAATCAAAATGTCCTCCTTGGACTGTTTGGTTATCTTACAAATTGTCCACAGGTTGCATAAAGTTTACAAATTTGTCAGTTCATTGAAACACAGTGAAGATTTAGCCAATTTATTACTGCACAGGTATAAAATTACAGACAGACTATTGACTACTCTGTGAAACCCCTAACGGTGACTCAGAACACTCATAACAGTGCTGTCTTACAAATTGCAATTATAAAAAAATGGGCAACTTTCACTTACTGCTGCCACTATGTATCACAAAAAAACACCCCAAAATATTGCACTGCAGATTGCCATAATCACAAAAACCCCTCTGAAAAATCATAGGGGGACAGAAATATATAAGGAAACTTTTGAGACACTTGGCAAAGCCTGAGAAGAGCTTCCTTTCTCTCCCCAGATGTGTGTGTTCAGATTTCCCAGCGGATATTAAAAGCCATGGCTTTTCCAGAAGCGCTTGACAGCAGTTTACAGCATGTAATTTAAGCCAATCCGATGCCCTTTGATCCATTGAGCAAAGAGAATAAGAGTACAGCAGGGGGATGAGGATGGAAAAGTATCGGGCACTAAGACACAAACAAGGCAGATGCCTTGGAAGCAGTGGAGCTGGCACCTCGGCAACAGAAACATGAGAAAAAAAACAAAAAGACAAAAAAACTAACAAAACAAAACAAAACAGCAGACTTAGACTTTGATATTTATATATTTGGTCTCCATAGTGAACTAACCTGGCTTATGCAATTGTTCTACAAACTTTTTTTAGTGGTGTTTGTTTACTCCATATGTTCTCTATTGTATTCACCCTACTGAAACTTTGACTCATAAGTTATCTGTGTCATGTTGGGAAATGTATTAAGGTATAATAGACCTTTTTCACAGCAGTCATTTTGACAGGAAACAGCAGGTAAACACAGGTGTTACTAATGACATTAATGAAGGTTCTGTTCCATTGAAGTGTAGCAGAGTCTTTCCAGTGAGCCAGCATGAACAATAACCGGACCCTGACTCTGTTAAATGGAGCAGAACCTTCATTAATGTCATTAGTAACACCTGTGTTTGCCTGCTGTTCATGTCAAAATGGCTGCTGTGAAAAAGTCTATGGTAGAAAAGTTTTGGTACAAAAAATAACAATTCACCTGATGAATGAAAGGTCGTTCCAACTCTAATATCCAGTAGAAGCAACAGACAACAATTTTTTTTATTATAATTATTTTTAATATAATGGAAAGCAGGGGATCCAACATATTTCATTTATTTATTTAATTAGTACAGTACTAATATAGCACCTTGTATATAAAACATGCATATATATTTTCCATGCAGTAGGTGTTTTTCACTCCTTCTGAGTAGGTACCAGTAGTGCCTTCATATATTCTTAATGGGAAATATTAATATATGCCATTATAGGAAAAAAGTCCATTTGTGTTCAAAATTTCACTCTGACAGAATGAAAGGATTTTCTTTTTTCCTTCTCACCTCACAGTGAGTGGCTACTTCATGTTCAGTGGGCCATGAGTGTACTGTATCTGTGTGTGCACGTGTGTGCACGTGTGTGTGTGTGTGTGTGTGTGTGTGTGTGTGTGTGTGTGTATATGGTTCCACCCGTATTGACCCCCTAATGGCTTTCTGGGTAATTCTGATGTGTTATAAACACGGAGGTTTGGGTCTGAGCCGAGAGCAGCCTCAAACCACAATGAGGAGAACAAATAAAACCAATGAAGGCAGTCGGAGTGAGAGAGCAGGGATTGGAAAGAAAACAAGTAAAAGTGGATGAAAAGAGGGACTATTGATTTGAGGCACAATTGAAGCGGGGCAAATTTCGGTGACTCTACTTTCTCCTCAGTGTGTCTGCGTGTGTGTGTGTGTGTGTTAGTGTGCCTTAATGCATGTGTGTATATGTATTTGTGAATGCTTGTGAAGTTTGTTCTACCCAAACAGCAGGGAGACAAAAAAAATCCCCCCTCTGGGCTCCGGGCTGTGCATTGATAAACCAGCAGAACAGAAGGGGAAAAAAATCAACCTGTGGGCTGAACACAGACTCACTCCATTAAAAACATCTTTAATAAAGCCCATGTTCTAAAGCAGAGTGGCCAGGCCAGACCCATTAGTGTTTCATTTATTTATTTATTTTCTCACTTGTTTCTTCACATCAGGACTGAAATAAGAGTAAGAACGTCATGAGGTAGGGATAAGGCCATCTGAATGAATGGTGCATAATTGGCGGTCTAAAAGTAGATCCGGTAAGGGAGGAGCAAACAAGTTCCCATTCTGATGTAAAATTCCATGACTTTCAACAACTAAGCTGGAAAGGTTATACTTATATTTGGACTATTCAGGGTCAATATTCAAATTAGCATCACACAGCTGAGTCAATACAGACACTTAACTTCATATCAACTTGTCCAATGTAAATACTCAACTTAGTATCAATAGACGAACAGCTGACTTTTATAGTAACTAAGTACCAGCTTTGCACCAGTTAGGGCTAAGGGTAGGGATACTAAGTTGATACAAAGCTGAATGTTGTAATATGCAATTTATTTTTGTTTAAGATACTAAAGATGTGTTTCTTCTAAGAACTGCATCATTGGTGTGAAAATGTTTATTTTGTATTCGGAGAAATATATTTTGTATTCTGGATAATTTATTTTATATATTGAATAGTTTTATATGTTGTTTATTTTATACTTACAGTTTATTACAGCCTAAGTGGTCTTTATTGGTTGGAGGGAGTATGGACATTAGAGAGTAAGTGGGTCTTCTGGGTTCAAGTTCAATGTCACCCATCCGTTATGGCTGATTACAGAGTTGAACCTACACCAAGGCTCTGTGTTCTGTGGCCCGTAATCCTTAGGAACTATAACTTACATTTCCAATAAGGATTACAATAGTGGACATTGGACAGTCCAAATAAAGTGGCACCGATCTCAAGAGTTGAACCCTTTGGTTTCCACTACAGTTTGGCTTGCTGTCGAGAAAAAAAAAGCCACCACTTAATGCAATGAACATGAGAAAAAGCTGTAAAATAGTAGCCTAGCATAGCAAGACTCCGTTTTGTTTCCGTTGTTCACTTCATGAAATAGAGCCTGGACACTACGTTCAAAGCATTTTGAAAAGGTCGGCAACAACAAATGTTTACATGAATATGTAGCAGGTGACTGGATCAACCATCTATAATTGTCCAATCAGTCAAACGAACGATATGACACAGTATGAGAACGCAAACAAACAGCAGAAACTGTGACATGCTTGTTAGCATGTCGGTGCACAATCTAGGCTGATGTCCTGTTGTTTCTGTTTTCCAATTCAGTGCACTGTAGCTTCTCATGTCATCATCACCTAAGCCATGCCAGTAGTTCCACAAAAGATGCTGATTGGTCCGTCTGTTTTGTGGCTTCCAATCTAACGTTGCAGTTGGACTGTAGCCAGATGGTTTCTCGAGTCAAAAGAAAATGACCTTGGGAGATCAGCTGGCTGTGCTAGGCTAGAACTCTGACATTTTCCTGTAAAGTGACCTCATTTGTAACATTCACTGACATTTTCTGATTTCCCCAGATAATTTTTCAAACTTTCTGACATTCATTAGCTGGAATACACCTCTAAAAACTTCCACGATATTCCAGAAATTCCAGGACCATTGGGAACGCCGAACTCATGTGGAACATTCCCATCACTGAGCATTAAAAAAGGTCTTTCTGTACCAAGGGAGGGAAACTTTTCAACTGCTCTTGACTCATACATAGCAGAGGGAATAAAAGGTCTTCATTTTTCCTGAATAAATGAGTGGAGCATTGGAAAGTTATCACTAAACGGCAGCGTTGGGGGCAGCATTAGTCATAACTCCACTTCCTGGAAGTCATAATTCTCAGGGAGCTTCTATCGACGTCGGTCGTTTATCATTCCACAACTGTTAATTAGCTCCTGGGTGTCCTTGTGATAAGCCAAGGGAGGCTGATGTGTGTGTGTGTGTGTGTGTGTGTGTGTGTGGGTGCGTAAGAAATGGAAAGAAATGGTCTGTATCAGACAGAAAAAGGAATGTATTTGATGTAATGTGTTTGTTTGTGTGTGTGTGTATGTGTGTGTGTGTGTGTGTGTGTGTGTATTCATACACACCTGAGGCAGAGCCTGGACCACTGTGTCTAGCAGAGCTCTCATCCCTGTCGCCATCTTCAACAACTTTAGCACTGGAGAGAAAGATCAGAGGGTGAGAGTACAATAAAAACATGGAATGAAATGTGTGTGTGCGCATGTATGCATTTTTGTGTGGAAAATCGAGGGGGAACAAATGCAGTGCAAGTCAGAGAAAGTGCATCAAAGGAGACAAAAAGACAAGACACCATCAAGACTAAGAAAGCAACCGTGAAAGAAAGACATGGAAAAAGAGAGAGAGAGAGAGAGAGAGAGAACAAAAGATCGATAGACTAGGTCTCCCACTTTCCATTAGGGACCCTATACAATTCCCAGCGGTCCAATTTCCAGCGGAAAATGGTGGAAAATGCTGCCTGTGGCACAGAGGAGAAACCACTACCATATTCTGATATGGGAAATGGCAGCAGTCCGCTCAGCGATAAAGCCTCCTGGGAGACGGACTCCACTTGGGGAAAGGGAGGAGGTGGGTACATAGATTGATAGTAGATTAGTCCGCTGACTCATTAGCCAGGACTGTAAGGCCTCTATAAGCACCATTTTCTCCAATCTTCTGGATAGCAGTGTCTTTTTGAAGCAGGCATTGGTCTATGCAGCCAAGCCAACCTTATCTGTAGTTTGCTGTCTCTGAGCCAAAATAAATCTATATTTAAAGGAATACTCCAATGTTTTGGGCAAAATACCCTTGTTCTGACTTACCCAGACTGAGACAAGATGTTCGATACCATTTTCACCTCTGTACGTCCACTGGTTCTGTCCCTATGGGTAGCATTTCATGTTAGCTTAGCATAAAGACTTGAAGTCTACAGGAGTCGTTAGCCTAGCTCTATCAAAGCGAAAAATAAATCTTACAGCAACTCTGAAGCTGTCTTATTTACACAATGTATCATATGTATTTGAAATACATGTCTTGGAATTTTTTCAAAAATGAGAGTCATTTAGGAAAAAGATTAGATGGATGGAAGTATAACCGCTGAACACATGTATCCTTCCATCTTTAGCACTTATAGTTCCTAGCATTTAACTTCTCCTAAAATGATTCTTGTTTTTCAAAAAACAACTGAAGACATGTATTTCAAATGTACAATACACTCTGTAAATAAGACAGCTTCAGAGTTGCTGTAAGGTTTGTTTTTTTTTTCCATTTTGACGGAGCTAGGCTAATGACTCCTATAGACTTGAAGTCTTTATGATAAGCTAACATGAAATGCTACCCATAGAAACCAAACCAGTGGATGTACAGGGGTGAAAATGGTATCGAACATCTTGTTTCAGTCTTGGTAAGTCAGAAAAAGGCTGTTTTGTCCAAAACGTTGGAGTGGTAAAGTGGTAATATTTTATTTTTTATTTTATTTATTTTATTTATTTATTGTAATATTGGAAACATAAGTTCTAAGTGGTGTCTGCACTGCACTTTCCTGAGATCACTCATCACTCAGTATGGTCTGTACTGTGTTTGTTCAGCCACAGCAGCTACTGCTGCTCATGATAACTGCACCAGTTCTTTTTGTGTGGTGCCCCGAACGGTGTGTTCGGGGCTGTCCTTGTCAACTTGTAAAACCTGACATTTCTGAGTTCACCCTGAGAAATTTTCTCTCAAACAGCTGAGTTTACAAGTTGTGACGTATTACCTCAAAACATGTGGACAACTTGAAGGAAATGTACCAAGCCAGTGGTAAATAATACCCATGAGTCATTGTAGCTGTGAGCAGTCAGTTAGCAAGTAACAGTGATTTAGATAATTTATTCCTTGTCTTCACTGTTTGCATTTTTCAGTGGACGATCTCAGTGGTCCAGAGTCTTGTGGATTGTTACATCAGGGTTTCCTTGCTAAATAGTCAACAAGTGCGGTTGAATTCTTTTCCATGGTTCAGTATATTTCTAAATTCAAGCAACATGAAGAAGTGTACAGTTGCCATTGATGTTGTTCAAGGTTTCCTACCTCTTTCCCACAGTCAGACATGTTAACTAAGATTCACACAGTATCTAAAAAAAAAAAAAAAAAGACATGAAAAACTAAAAGTCGCCACCAGCCCTCACATTAACCATCAAATACTTCACTCGCTTGTTAATTCCAACTGCTGCTGTTTAATTAGCATATCACCCATGGGTCCACTCAGCAGTCCCTGGGCAGTATTATGGAGGGCAGAGGGTGATGGTAAGAGGGCGAGGATTAAGTGAGATTGATGTAATTAGCCTTTATCCTCCTCTGTGTGAAGTTAAGAAGAACTGTTGCAGACCAGCGGGCCAGTCCTATAATTTCCACTGAATAACAAGAACAGAGTTGCTGGAGGAGAATAAAATTAAAGCAGAGAGAGAGAGAGAGTGAGTGAAAAATAGAAATGAAATATCAGCGCTGTTTTTGTTCAAGGGGAAAAGAGACAGAACTGTAAATGGTGCATGCCTAGTCCATGTGTGAGTGTGAGTATGGGTGAATCCCTGCATGTGAATGTCTGAGTGTGTTCACAGGAGTCCGGTCTCCCAAATCTTTGTGAAATGAGCACAATGTGGAGAAGATAAAAAAGACAGCTTTCCTAAATGCCTGCTAAGCGCACACATTCAACATTCCTGCATCAGCTGCAGGAACTGAAAGCAAAGGCAATGAGTGAAAAATATATGTAAGTCTGCATGTCTGTGAATGCTCCCGAGAAAATGTATTCTCTTACCAATGTAATGTAAGCTGAAATAGTTTTTCATTAGACAAAGATGAAGAGCTTTATTGTTTATTGTTGTTAAGGTTAGCTACAATAAGCTTTATATGAATTCACTGTATTAGTATTGATATAGAACTGTGGATTAAACTGTTGACAGGGAGTATGTTTTAAGTGTCCTGATATACAGTTTTAACAGACACCGTGCAGCCAATCACATTCAAGTATTTTGTGAATGTGTGTGCATGTGTGCGTGTGTGTGTGTGTGTGTATGTGTTTGTATACCTCGTGCTATCCTGAGCACCCTCATGATCCTAATAATAGTTGGATTGATGGGGAGGGAGGCGTTGATCTCAATCTCCTCCAGGGTGATGCCCATCACTGACAGCAGCACAATTGCCAGATCCAACTGGTTCCACCTAC
>OMKZ01052712.1:0-11331 GCA_900302535.1 Neoniphon sammara
AAAACAACCATACATAAAATATGTGTGAAATATTAGAGAGTTAGGAAAGGAGTAGAGACAGCACACACTTAGACCCATGCCAGACACACACACACACACACACACACACACACACACACACACACACACACACACAAATGTGGAAACAAGTCGATTACCGTTGTAAACATGAGATCATCTCATCCCACCGACACATTTTTTCACTTGTATAAAAATAAAAACAATCAGACTGAATATGGGATTAAATGACTTATTATGGTCAATATATTTTGCTGTATACTATGTGTAAACTGTGAAAAAGTATTAAAACAGAGCTTGATTTATTCAGGCTGTAGCAGGACTAATCAATAGTCCTTCAGTTGACCCCTGGCAGCCACCGGGCCTTTGTATCCCCAACTTAAACGTCGCTGCTGATGGTAAAACAACAATAGACAAAAGGTATACACATATAACATTACGCAAGATGGGTGTTTCCTAGGCAACTGTTTGACTGCATGTATAGGTTGCATGGAGATGGTAGGATGGAATTACAGCATCACCTAGCAACATGTTATTGCCCCTCCTCAAATGAGTCACACACAACTGTCAGTCACAGCTAATGTGCCTCTGGGAGACACTGTCCACAAGGCTGAGATGTACTCAAAGGAAGAAGAGATGTAGAGGAAGAGTGTGGGGGAGGAAGAAAGAGAGAGGGACGGATGGAGGGCGAGAGAGGTGGAGTGCTTGGGCGAGAGAGAGAGAGGTGGACATAATGGGTTTCCACCGTGCTACAGGTGGGAGACTGAATGGACAGGGAAAAGAGCGAGAGAAAGAGAGGTGCAGGTGGCTAGACAATAAGAGAAAAGACTGGAGATGAACATAATGAATGAGAGTGGAGTGGAGTGGAGGAGAAAGAGAAAAAAAATAGCTCTTTCACATACAGTTTATCATCATCATCATCATCATGCACGCCCACGCATGTTCATTCATTAGATGAAACCCTCTGCCAGTGATAATCGCCCTCTGAGTCACGCAGAAGCAGCATGCGACTTTCAAACGGTGAAGATCATCAGTTCAGTGAACTGTCAACATAATGGAGATCAAATCCAAAGTGAATGTTTTGTCTGTGAAGGCGCCGCACACTTGCAGCAGATAATTCAGTTCGTAAACTTTATTGGAGGTAATGCTTTGTTGGGGAGTCGCTTTTATATGCCCTTTTGCTACCTGCTGTTCACTGCAGATCTGTGCACACCACCTGTCCTCACCTGCATGTTTCGTCTGTTTCCTCACCAACAGAGAACCTGGATGCTATGATAGCCATGCAGACCAAGAACAAGCTGGGCAAGTCTCTCAGCCCTCCGGACTTCACTGGACCCAATGGTAAATCTAAAATCAATGAAATAATGACCAGAAGTTAAAATTTCTATCCAACAAAATCAGAAACCTGTATTTGATTTGTTTATGGTTTCAGTATTTTTGACAGAATATATCAAGTTTTACAGGCATGACTGTGTGGTTCTCATGGGTTCCACTAAAAAATGGATTTGAGCCATTTTTTTAATGATATTTCTGTTTTATTGTTCATTGTTTATTTGGATCCCCATTAGCTGTTACCTTGGCAACAACTACTTCTTCTTCTACTCTTAAAACATACATATAAAATGCAAATGCTCACATTTACACAAATACATGCAAATAACATACAATCCAAAATACATCCAACAAAAAACAAAAAATACATGCAAAAAATTACAAAAAAAAATTACAAAAAATAAAAAAATACATACATTTGAGCCATTTTTTCATGGCGTCTCTTGTGCCTTCGCTCCAGGAAAGAACTCGGACGAGGATGACAACACCAAGGCCGAGGCAGCCAAGATGCAAAAGGAGTATGAGAACCTGAAAGACTCAACCAAGGAGGAGCAGCCACCAACTGAGACCAGTCAGTCCCCTCCGCACTCTCACCTGTAGGGCCAGCTGCCCCTCCTGATGACTAGTGAAAACTCAGATCTGGGCTTTCCATCAAATAGGAAACATGATTATCTTTTTGTTTACAGATTTGATCATTTGATGAATCCGTGCAGCTAGAACCTTCAATAATCAGCTCTGTGCCTTGTTAAACTGAATGACTCCACTATTTTTGCATTGTTTTCATTGTTTTGTTTTGTGTCAAAATGTCAAATAAATGAAACTTTCTCAAAAATGCCAAATTCACAGTACGTCGACTCAATGAGGCCAAAAATCTTATTCACTCTACTTCAGTGACTAGTCTTCAAAATAGATGTGAATTCAAAAGCTGAGACCTTGTGAGACCTTTTGTTTTGACTTAGCAGGGCTGACAGGAAGTAAATAGGACAGCATAACCCGGGACAGTCGGCGTTAAGTCCCGGCTCCTCGCTGATCTAGGCCAGTCCAATAACATTCACGGGAAAGCCTGTGACAGCTGCCAAAGCATCCTCTGTCCCGTGCACTGCACTGTACCCGCTCATCAGCCTAATCCACACACATATGCACACACACACGCACACACACTGAACAAAAGCAAACACACACAGCAGGATTACCATCAGGACATTAATTTCCACAGGAAATGAAGTAAATCCAAAGTCACGTCCCATCAAAAACTGTGTTATCTATGTGTTATCAGGGTAGATACACAGCATATTTTGTGTGGAAAAATTAAGGTCATGCATTATTTATCCAGTGAAAACACAGTGATGTGCCCTACAGGCACAGTTTTCTATAGGAGTCAGTCTTTCTACAGCCACGGCTAGCTTCTAAATTTGTCTTTATCCACTGATAATTAAATACACTGGCTGGCAGTTTATTCCTTATGGTAATGAGATGAAAGAAGTACCACAGAAAATTTGCTTTCGGAATAATTCAGTGGTGTAAATAATGAATAAGCCAGGGATGGCTATGTATTACTTTTTGGTGGAAACTAGGCTTATGTTGAGGGCTTAAGGACTGCAGTTGGACAAAAAGCAAATTGAATTGTTTTCTAGCTCCTTATTTTACACATCAATTAGATAATCTCTCTAAACAGAAATCAGCTGTTGCCTTTTTAATTTATTTACTTCTCTTCCCAACTCCAGATCAGCCTGGAAAATCAGAGACTTACTTGGAGGCCATCAGGAAGAACATCGAGTGGCTGAAGAAACACAACAAAGAAGAAGGCAAAGATGGTGAGACAGTTATCTTTATAGATGAGAGAATGAAAAACAGGACCTAGACCTAAATCTCCTGCTGTATCTGCTGAAACCCCCGCAGGCAGCAAACACACTAAGCCTGTCTGGGCAGTAATAGCTATCATATCCGGGGATGTAATAACAATTCTGCTGTAACCAATCAAATACAGCAGTCTCCAAACAAGTCGACTTGTGGTGGATTTCAACTGCAGAAGTGCTGGAGTAAGCAAACACGCTCACATGCGAGCTCTCGGGCTGTGGTGGGTCGTAGATTGGTCTGAGGCGACACAAAATTAAAGCCTCTTTTGTTGGTCTTGATTTGCAATTGAAATGAGTGTGGGAGGGGAGCATGGATGGATGCTTCACTCCCGGATCTCATGAATAGGGATATGTCTTGATGAGTCTGTCCTAATTACTCAGATATGGCTGCCTTGTTCAGAGACAAAGCCCCATTCATGTCTCCCCTCCTACCTGAGTTTCAGCATTTATGGTGTGTGTATGTGTGTGTTTGTCTGTGGTTTTGGCTGTGTGTGTGTTTGTGTATGTGTATGCAGGTGTACATGTGTTTGTGTGTTTATGTATGTATGTGTGTGTGTGTGTGTGTGTGTGTGTGTGTGTGTGTTTGTGTGTTTTCATGTGCACATATAAGAAAGTGTGTATGCAGAGATGAATTAGTGATAAATATCGTCCCTACCTGGCACATCATTAAAGGTGCACTACGTAATTTTGTGAGAGCTAATTGTTTACATTTGCAGAGCCTGCTACTATAATGTAACTCTTTGAATTAGTCATTACATTAGTCATTACAGTAGTAATCTCATCGAATCATAAATTCAAAGAAAAATCATTTTGAAGCACTGTGAATCAAACAGAAGAAGATGTTTCTTTGAATAGTGAATACATTTGTAAACAAAATATCTGGCCCTGCAGTCGTAACAACAGCTGTAATGTTTTTAGCGCGCAAAACTACATAATGCACCTTTAACACTTCTATCACAGTGACACAAAGCACATAAAAAATTACTCCTATCCTCAATTTGTGCCTTTGTCTCAACATTTATGAGGTGTGTTTGTGCATATGAGGTTATGTGTGTGTGTGTGTGTGTGTGTGTGTGTTTGTGTGTGTGAGCTTGGACAACCAGCCTTCCTTCCACTGTAACTGCCTGCACTCATAAAGAAGCAGCATGTGGCCCAGAAACCACACCAGCCTGCAGAGCTGTGAAAACGCTGGTAGCTTGACGCACATCGATCTGCTCGTCTGTGAGGAGAAGCTCGCTGTTCGGCTGTCCCGAGCGTAAAATCAACACTCAGCGGAGCTTAATTAAGCGGAAGAGTATGAAATGTTAATGAGTTCCCACTATTCAGGCCATTCGATCGCCGGTGACGAGCACAGTGGGGGGGTTTCGGGGGAAAAAAAAAAAAAAGATTATGTAGCCCAGCGAGGTTGAAAATCACTGTCGGTGTCCACTGGGCTGATAATCTGAGGGGATCAGTAGATGATTGGTCCGGAGGTGTGTGCGCAAAAGAGAGGGCAATCACGGACAGCAAATATAAAGTCTGACCCAGATTTCTTGCGTGCGCCCCCAAAAAAGTGCCTGACACTGAGCTTACAAAAAGAGAGTGCTGCTGTCTCCACGCCCCTGGCCGGGACAAGCAGAGGGGAGCAGAGGGGAGCAGAGGGGCCAGCGCAGGAGGGAAGGAGTGCCCGTATTGTTCAGGGCTCCTCTTCATCCTGTCTCTATATAGGCCACATCATTAGCATTCTGGTGTGTGGAGCGGTTGTCTGGGAAAACAGGGGCCTCCCCGCCTGACTGTCAGTGATCTGGGCAGAGGAGACAGATAATGACAGCGCAGACTGAAAACACACACACACACACACACACACACACACACACACACACACACACATACACCACCAGAATTTACACACAACTCTGCAACATGAAACCTTGACTGCATTTATTACTTGTATGTTCATGTACACCACAGCCCACTATTATGCACGTATACACACAAAAGCATCCATACATTAAAAAGAAAAAAAACATTATGTATGTCAGAATGATTTCTCAAGTATCCCAAATCACATCCTATTCACATATTGTCCTGTTTGGGTCATCCTTTCCAGAAGTTTCCTTGGAATGAAGATTGCACAGACATGGTTTCAACAGCATACAAAATAGAATAGCTAAAAACACTGGTCCCACAGTGGCTGTGTTGTGCAATCTATCTAATGAATGGGTGGTTGTGCCTTCATGGTGGAGCACCAATTAAAACAGTGCTTTGCAGGCCACTGCAAATACACCACAATTAAAAATGGAATTTGTGTGTTTTCTTTTTTGTTGTTTTGAACATACAGTTGAACTTTAACCAAAAAAAGAAATGCTGCATTTTATGTGAACATGCATAGTTCAGTAATTAATGGCACTACGTGCACGCATGAGCATGAATGCATGTGCACGCAAATACACACACACACACACACACACACACACACACAATCACAGAGAAACTATGATGTGATCCTAAAGCTTGACTTGTACCTTGGCAGTCGACTATAGCTTGCCGTGTCTTGCCTCATCTTTTCAGTGTCAACCCATTAAAAGATGAGTGTGTATTCAACATGACATGACGTTACATGGAATGACCATAAAATGAGCACCTCTATATCTTGAATAAACTAACGTAGAAGCCGTCCAATTATCTTGACAGCATCACATTCCAACTATACAGACACCAGCTTTAGCTGGCATCAACTCAAGATCAACTCACAAAGATGAGTTAATGCGCTCAGTCAGAGACGCTGTCATTGACAAAAATGTGTGGACACACACACACACACACACATAGAGAGAGATAGAGAGAGACAGAGCATTAGCTGGCCTCTATTCAAAGAGAACATAAATATTCCTTCTAATGACACGTTCTAATTTTACCATCTGAGGCTGTCCTTGAGTTGAATTCCCTCAGTAGACCTGCATAACATCTGCTTTCACCATGATATTAGGTCAACACATTTAGCGGGCAATTTAGCTAACTACACAACAATAATCTATCTATGCCTCCAGTCTCCCCTATTTTGCAGGATAACATATCCCAAACATCAAACCTACTCCCTGTCTCCTAGCTAGCTAGCATGGGAGCCAGAGCAGTTGTGCTCCCTCCAGCTCCTTTGTTGTTCTCTTGGCAAAACAGCCACAGCACAGAGTTGAAAGCCGAGTCAGTCTGGCACCCAGGCTATATTGGTGCCTCTTATCAAGGCGGCTCTACATGACAGGAATGCTTTTGTTCTACCTGACCCTGCACTCTATCTGATGACTAATTAGTCCTCTCACCTTCTCCTCACCCTACCTCCCGCAACAAACACGCCAACACATAGGGATGCCATAGTGCTGTACTGGAAATACACTGTTAATGACTTCTCCCCCCGGACATGTGGGAGGCGTGCGTATCTGTGTGCGTGTGTGTGTGTGTGTGTGTGTGTGTGTGTGTGCATGCTTCTGTGCGTGTGCGTTCACTCTTGGGGTGCAATGAGGGAACGATAACAGATTGCTGTGCTGGAGCAGAATCGCTGGTGTGCCAGAGGCTAGGTGCAAGGAGAGGGAGAAAGACAGTGCGAGAGACGGACATAAAAAGAAAAAA
This sequence comes from Neoniphon sammara, assembly GCA_900302535.1. NCBI lineage: Eukaryota > Metazoa > Chordata > Actinopteri > Holocentriformes > Holocentridae > Neoniphon > Neoniphon sammara. The sequence goes on from OMKZ01052712.1 coordinate 6,810, forward strand.
AAACTGGAATGCAAGACTAGGCAGGAAGGCTTTTATAATATGAATACAAATGCTATGTGTGTAAGTAGGAAAATGAAAGCACTAGGGTGGAATCCGCACACTAAAACCACCATAATCCTGTTAGCACGCTATAACACGATTGGCCAGAGCTTCATTACGGTCCCAGTTATGCTGTTGTTTGATTGGATTAAATGGCGAGGTCGTGGGAGGTCGCATTCAAACTGTACGTCTGTCCTGGGACAATGTGTGTCTCAAAGCAGAACTATGACAAACCTAAATGATGCTAGCCATCCTGCCAGAAACTCTCTCTTCATCTCATTTAGTTATACTGCTTCTCTCAATCTGCCCCGTTCCCTCTCTCCTCTGTCACATTTAACAGAATAATCACAGCGGTCATGGTTTGGAGTCTGCAGTTTTCTGTGTTCTTTAAGGATTTATCGACTGGTTCAACTCCTTCAGGAGCCAGAGCAATATTAAATTTAGCAACTCTACATTTCTGCATTTACACATTCTCAAAACGGCAAACAGGACATTTCTGTGGGAGACCATCCTGTATTTTACATAGTCTGTGGTTGCCCCTTACTGGTATTTTCTAAGCTCAGCTCTGACTGTGTCGGCTTGGAGATATTTGACATTTTCGATTAGTTTGGAAGCAGATTTTTGGGGAAGCACTGATCCTTTCAAAAGCAGACATGATTATGTGAGAACAGTCACCGCAAAGAGGGATATTGGCCACCACTGGTCTCCATGACTAAGTCATGACTGTAAATCTAATTTTGTGACCCTTCAACAAATACCACCATAGTGCATCACTTGACATACAGCCCAAACATATGAACAAAACAAAACAAAAAAAAAGACATTAACAAGTCAAACTGGCATGGCCCAAGGAGACAGACAGAGCATCTGCATCCTGCAAAAACACTTTCCTTTGTCCTTTCCCTTGTATCCCCCTCAAGCAGATTAATTCTGCCTTGGTGTGTCTGGTAAACACACACTTCCCGTAGTGTGTATTGCTGTGTTACTTCAGACTTGGCCAGCCTCGGGGTCTGCGGGGTTATCAGATTGTGAAGCATAGCAGGAGCAGACAGCAGACAGAGCTAAGTAGCAGAAGCAGGAGCAGGGTTCATAACCTCCGGGCTTTTCTCCACTTGCACAGTTCTGTTCAATCTTAATGGATCCACGGAAGCCATCAGAGCCACACTGCACTCTCTGCTGCCCTGACTCCTTCCATACACTCATTACAATGCTATGTAGACTATCCCCAGGCATGGCTGCGGCCTCGAGCCCCAACACAGGCCCCCAGGCATCTCACACAGTGTTGTAATGATGTTAGACCCGCGGCTTTTGTTTCCCTATTTCCTGCACACAGCATGCCTACCACTCCTTTTTCATTACAGGTGTGTGAATGAATGACTTACTGAGTGAGTGAACCAGAGTATGTCTACTGCCTAGATGCATGCTAGTGTTCAAACAGCCTAGACCTGGCTTAGATTTACCCTAATGCATTACACACCTCAAGTTGGGCAGTTAGTTCATTACTGTAGCCTGGCTCTCCTTTGGTGACGTCGCTCACAGTTCATTCCCATTGTGGCCCTAATGATGAGGTAACATACATGTTTTCAGGTGTGTCCTTGCTGCATGAACCGCAGTCTCTCCAACACGCTCTTGTGGTAATGTCCGCTCTGGTTCCAGTAACAGCAGATCTCAGAAAACAGCAATTGCTTTTGACAATTAGATAAACTCAGTCACTGATATGCGTGTTTACAACAATCCCCACAATACCTGGTATAATTAGCAATGTTAATCAGACATAGCTCAAGGCGCCTGGGCTTGAGATTAGCCGCGCGCTGAAGGTAATGTCTGGTTCCTGTCTGATTCACATCATTAACCTCTGATCTCTATCTTGCACTGCACTAAAACTGTACACAACTTTAAACTTCTCTTTCTGCATGACAGAAACACATCCTGTAGGTGGATAAAGTGTGATATTAATTCCATCAATCAAGCAAGGCAAAGTGACTGGCATAGTTTTTATGCCTGTAGTAATCACAGTGTCAAATTCTTGAATTTTTATGTCAGACAACTAAAAGAGTTGAAGGCCAAAGTGGCCCAGCCTCCCCAGGGACAGATACACTTTTCTGGGTAAAACTCTCAAGCTTCAGGCTCCACATGGTGGGTGTCTGGAGCCATTCTTATGCTGCGGCTGATATTCAACTGCTAATGCACACAAGAAAACATGCATACGGACACACACATGCCTATACGCAAACAATGGGCTCTTTCATACCCCAAAGATTTCAGAACCTCTGCTCAATAGCTGCCTCCACTGTTGGTTAACAAGAGTGGTCAACAAAAATGGATTGTAAATCACACTGCTGAGACGGGACGTGCTGATGCTCTAATGCCTCGGTTTCAAAGGTTTCAGTGCGCGAAGATACAAACACATCATGTTGTCTTGGAACAAAACAATGAAAACTGCTGGCTAAGGACTTCGGTGGTGGTCTGTAGTGGGACGCCAAACTACATTATCATCTCTCCTTGGATGATACCCTTGTCACCTAACCATTAACCTCTTTCTCCCTCCCATTCTCTGTCTCTGTCTCATACACACACTCTTGCTTTTCCTTCTTTGCAAACAAACTCTACTTTTAGTCGTGGGAATCTGGTGATCGTCCCTCATCATCCCATTATTCCCGAGCTCTTCGCCTTTTCACCAACTCTCTGCTACTCCCCCGTCCCATCTCTGCATTCCTCCCAACGTTACAATATGCTTTTACACATGCAGAATATCTATACACTGACATGCCAACGAAGCATTTCAACTCTCTCTCTGTGCACCTAGTGAAACCTTATCCAGAGAAAAACTCCCCCATAAAATGTGATTTTGCTTCCATTTGTTGCTGATTAGATTTAACAATGAGAAGTGACTCTTGACCCTGAAAAGAGGTGCTTGTGTGTAAGTGCCAATGGGAGTGCATTCAGTGCAGTGTGTATATCTAGAAAAGAGTATTTGTTTTCTTGATTGCACTTGATCGCACGATAAGAGAATGTTTAGTCTTACCAAATGCTCCTAATTCTACTCTTACAATTTAAAGGAGGAGAGAAAGAGAGAGAAAGAGAGAGAGAGTGAATGTGTCTGATTACTTACTCATTAAGAGAGTTAATGAGGTGTGTTAAGGCTGTTAAAAGAATGGCAGTGTGCTGCCACTAACTGCTAACTACTTTCTTCCTCCTTTCACAGTAAAAACCCACAAGTAGACACACACACATAAACAGCCCCACACAAACTGTGGGCTTTCAGCAGGAACTGGCATAACCTTGAAACACGCCTGAGAATTAATCAAGGTATCTTTTATGCTGCTATAAAAGATCTACATATCAAATAAAAACAACAAATAAATAGACCGCTCCTGATTGCCTTGTGTGCACCGGCACGCATGCAAACATTCTCTATGCGGTATAAAATGTATTTGGTTGTACAAGTGTGTCCAAGTTTGGCAGTATACTCAGTTTTACATTTAATTTTCATCGTGTTGAGCGATGTTTTTCAAAGTCTGGGTCACAACCTGAGAGTGAGCCGCAGGAGATTTTAATTGGGTTGCCAAATCAGGCTGTAATTTTTTTTCCTTATTCATTTAAAATGACCTTTATGCCTTCAGTGAACAGTGTAGCAAACAATATGCAAATCTGATCACTTTCATAGCTGCTAGACAACACAAAAACTGAACAGCTAATTGCAAAAAATCGGTCACTTTGTGGTCAGAAAGAGAGCATCAGAGGGGTTACATTACATTACATTACATTGTTTTGATCATTTCTGTAACAGAATATACTGTGAATGTCTTCCTGTTAATACAGATGAAAACAAAGGCCTGTGCCATTTGATAGCATTCACTGGGAAAATAAACCTCAGACTGCACTTATTGAGAAAATGTGGCTTGTCAAATCTGGTATTATCGATTTCATTATAACTGAAAGTGACAAAAAAAAACTTCTTCAGATAAACACCTCATGAGAATTTCCTGTTCTGATAATTTTGATTTCAGAAGCACTTAATATATCGTCAATGTTTTGCTTATACAGATAAAAGGCATAGGACTATGCCATTTATGAAAAAAATTACTTTCATTGAGATAAAAGAAAAAAAATAGGATATAACTCTGAATGTAAGCTGGGTTGGAATGGTTTCTAAAACAGCGTATGCTCTAGAGGACGCTGACATCTAGAGTGCCTTCCAAAGCGAGGACGTAAAGGTCGTGTCTTGCAAAAGAGCGCTTTGACGGGACACGCGGCTGCTGTGAATATTAAACCTTTGACCTTTTGGTTACGAGCCAGTCTCCGTCACCACAGGCCACCCTGCCGCTCCGACACCGAATACCGCAGCGCCGGCAGCAGCTCTCCTCATGTGCACGAGGCGCGCCGGAGCGAGAGAAGACACAGCGATCCGTGATGGGGGCCAGTAGGAGTGCAGCAGGTAGGAGAGCCGGGGAGTTAATGATGGCTCCATCAGACGCAGAGT
>OMKZ01052715.1:0-10842 GCA_900302535.1 Neoniphon sammara
AAAAAAAAAAAAAAAAAAAAAAAAAAAAAAAAAACAACAGACAAAACTCAAGACCTTTCACTCCCAATAGAGTTTTTTTAAAGTTTAAATTACAAGTTAATACATTTTAATCTACAACAAACCAATAACACAGTTACCCTGATTCTTCCAGTCTGTCTTATAGCCAATCTTGGCTGTACAATAACCTCTATTCTATTCTATTGTATTCTTTTCTATTCTAGTGTGTCATTCTGTACATTCCTGGCCCACGAGTATCCAGAGCAGATCCATAAGATGGTGATGATAAATGGAGGAGGTCCCACAGCTCTGGAGCCCAGCCTCTGCTCCATCTTCAACCTCCCTACCTGTGTGCTTCACTGTCTCTCCCCACTGCTAGCCTGGAGCTTCCTCAAGTAAGACTGGTTGTAAAACACTGACAGCAACATGACAGAGAGAGAGAGGGAGAGAGAGAGAGAGAGAGAGAGAGATCTGGCATTGTCCCTGTTTTATTTGGCATACAACATCCAAAACTCTTTTTTGTTTTTTTGCTTGCCTATACAGGACTGCTAAACTCCCTGACAAGAATATTTTTTTACCAGCCAAAATCTCTACTACACATTTTTCACAGAAATATGTCACATACCTGTTTTTAATGCTGTTTCATGTGTAGAATCAGGATTCCCATTTTTCATTTAAAACTTGCTAGCTAACTTATTATACACTGGATTTTTTTTTGTTTGTGATGATCATGAATTCAATACAATTAAACTTATTCACATGATCAAAGACCATACAACCAAGGTTTTCAAATGTTGTCGTCTCAAAAAATTACTGGCCAGAGTGGTTGGTGACCCCTATTGATTATCCATTAAAGCACATTTGGCACTTGGCAGGTGTTGATTTGGTATGGAAAGCCGACAGGGTAAAAACAATAGAACAAAACACTTGACAACACAGTCATTATTTACCTCTTAACACCATATGTTTGTCATTGTGTCTTCAAGCACTTCAGTCAGTGATGTTCCTTATATTGCACTTCTTTATGAGGAGTTGATCACATGGCATTTAAGCACCTTCTCATATTTTGGAGCATGTTTAAACTGTTTTTAATGAGCAAGTGATGTACCCAGTGATTACAGCCTTATATCATATGTAAGACCAATTGGGAGTGCTAAATGCAAATATAAGGAACATCACTGGTTAAGGTGCTTGAGGACATGATGACATGGGCAAAAGTGTCACTTCAACACATATTTTTATACTAAAGTGGCTCTGAAGACTTTTTTTGCCCCATTAGTCTTCCATAATTTTGGACCCTGTTCGCATGTGATCAAAATGTATCTGTGACGTTTGTGACTGTGCTGCTCTGCTCTGCCACCCCCCACAGAGCAGGCTTTGCTCGGCAGGGTGCCAAGGAGAAGCAGCTGCTGAAAGAGAACAATGCCTTCAACGTGTCGTCTTTCGTGCTGCGTGCCATGATGAGCGGGCAGTACTGGCCTGAGGGGGACGAAGTCTACCATGCTGAGCTCACAGTGCCCATCCTGCTGGTACATGGCATGTACGACAAGTTTGTCCCCATAGAAGAGGACCAGCGCATGGCAGAAGTAAGGAGGCTGTCATCAGCCAGTGCCAAGTATCTTTAAGCCTGTTTCATACCCAGGATCAAAGTGTGGAAATAATGGACCTAATAAATGCACAGTGTCCATGTTAATACTCCTGGAATGCTGTGTCCCAGACCTAGTTTTAGTTCATTAAAAGCCAAGGGGTCACAATGAGTTATGCTCCTTGCTAAATAATAAGAGTTAGCATTAAAATGGACCATTTGTTTATATCCTTGATCTTACATTCATCTGCTTTGTATGGAGAGTAATTCCAATTTTATCCTGAACTGTAGTTAGATTACTTGGTTTTCCTTTGTCTCCTCACATACTTTTTTAGGTAATAAAACCACTTCTCCTTCAGCAGGGATGGGAATAATCAAATAAGACCAAATTAACATGGATACTATGATGGGCTGTAAATTAAAAAGTACTAAGAAGAACCATATTTGTTGGCAAAAATTGCCTGTCTACAGGACAATGCCACACAATATTAAATATACGATATACCTTAAGAAAACATTTTTCCCTTCTGGTTTCTATCAGATCCTCTTGATGGCCTTCCTGAAGGTCCTGGATGACGGCAGCCACATGGTCATGATGGAGTGTCCAGAGGCCGTGAACACACTCCTGCACGAGTTCTTCCTCTGGGAGCCTGACACCCAGCCAAAGAAGGAGTCCAAAGCTCGTCCAGAGACTGCCAAAGCCCGACCTGAAACTACCAGGGCTACATCTGAAACTGCCAAGGTTCGACCTGCAACTGCCAAGCAGAACTCAACAAACGGCGGTTCACAGGGGACTACAGACAGCAAGACCAAAAAATAACTCAAGATGTTGTCACTTCACACTGAGTTCAATCAAAGCTCAAAGCTGAGGCTTCCAGTGGTTGTTAGTGTGCACCATGGCTGGCCATGATCTTGTGTGTCCTGATGAACTGAGCTGGGTTTTTACTGCTGTACCTGTACAGGGTGAACCAAATTAGCCAGTTTCTCTGAACTGGTTTGTGAACTGGTCCGCCAAAAGGTTGGACTTGTGGAGGTGGGACAAAGTGTCTGAGGTTGGATTTTGATTCCAGAGTCCAAACCTTGTGACGACAAGAAAGCCCGCACACTGAATAATGCTCCACTCACCTTGACTTCATGGGACAGACAACGTTTCGATCCAAATGGATCTTCGTCAGGTCAAAAGTCAGAGTCCAAACCTTGCCTTAGCTGCTGAGATTAAGGATGGAGGAATATGGTGAGACAGAGCTGGAGGTCTATTCTACAGCTTCAGGCTCCAGCATGAGAGACATGGCGGTGCCTTCAGGTGGTGTGTGACTAATGAAGGGCAAGAGATGGAAATATATGAACATGCAGAGAAAGGCCTGAAATTTACATCTGCCAAGTGCCAAATGTCGGTGAAGTTTGTCTTTGGTGGATAAATCGATAAGCTGCACTGACAATAACATGAGAATGTCTACAGACAGTCTTTAGTCTTTGCTGGTTCTCAAACTGCTGACTCCCTGCTGACTGTCGTATGCTCTCTGACCATGATCAAAGCAAAGAAAAAAAAACAGTGGTTCTATATCTGACAGGTTCCTGGTTGGCTGCCTGTTACGCTGCTTTACACAAAGCAGTAGTGACATGACACATGGTAACTTCAGCAATGTGTGTGTGTGTGTGTGTGTGTGTGTGTAGTTTGAGTTCTGCTGACCTTGAAGTTTTAAATGAACACACACAGTATCTAATTCTACATACAAAATTGTACCAAAAAGAGGTGGGTTGACATTTTCCTGAAAAAAAAAAAATAATTTTTTTTTTAGGTTACCAGCCCTTGGCAAGTTAACCACAAAGTTAACCTCAGGCTCTGCAGGTGAGGTTCAGAGATGAGGAATAGCCTTTGCTCCTGCTGATTGTAGTTATGTGACTACAGTAGCTGCTTGTGGTGTTCACGAGAAGGTAAACAAGATAAAAACAAGATAATCTTGTTAGGAAGTGAGCAGGAGAGATAAAAGTAATTTTTCTGCTTCTTAGTGTGTAGGTACATGTTTGTTAAATCAAGTTAATTTAACAATAAAATCCATAATGATTGATAACCTTACATGGGCAGTGGGTGCCCTGAATTTACTACTGTACTGTAAAATCCAAATCTACATTATTATCATAATGGGATAAATTAAGTTTCTATTGAGGTGTATCAAGGAAATGCAGAAGCAGTATTTTGTAGTCAACAGAAATGCAACCCAATCTGTTGTCTTACATGTTCCAGTTGATTTATATAGATATTTTTTTATTTTGTACATATATATGCTGCTTAATTTTCACAAAATCAAACAAATCAAAACATATTTTTTCTACACACTGAAACCATACTATGTATAATGCCAGCACTGGCAAGAATAACGTTTGAACATATTTATAAAAATGTATTCAGTGATCTATTTCAAGTGTTTTTGCAATGTAATGATGTGCTGGTAGCATCGTTGATAGTTACAATGCCCGATATGACAATAAGGAACTGAAAGTGACTGACAATCAGAGCTGCTTGTCATGCAGCTTTCATGCAGTGTTAGAAAGCACTTCTTTGGCAAGGATCATGTTTTGATGGTTGCACTGCCTCCTGCGAGACGAACTATGTTTACAGCTATTCAGTATTATTATCTTGTAAACCTTGGCTTGGTTTTTTCAGCAAGGCAACATGTCTGTGCTAGAAAGACTTGCGACGCCTTTATGGAGACCAGGATTATTCTGTAAATGATACATATTTATTTCTATGCTGAGCAATGATTGTGTTGAAGTGAAGACAGGCACTAATATATTAATACTTGCGAAAACTGTATTTAGACACCTCTGTCTCTCTCTCTTTCTAGACTAAACTTTGTTTTCAAAGTCTGGTGTACCAACATGAGAGGCCAAGTGTTGTGTCTGATAAGTGTCCTCATACATTGATTGGATCAATGTATCATAACACTCTGTAGCTTTACTGTTTTAGCTCCTCAGCAGTTTAATATTCACTTTTGTGCTGTAACTCTACAGGGCAGATAGCCACTTTCAGAAAGCTATTACATCCCCTATGACTGTTAACCAGCAGCTACAGTAGATTGTGTGTGTATTTACATTAGCTGATGTCTTCTTAGCACCTCTATAGTTCACATATTTAAAACTGTCCTAATCCCTCAGCGACCTGCTAACACAGGAAGATCACATCTTCTGTGCAGTAGAATTAAGCACAGATTTCATTATTTTCTCTCTGATTCCACACTATTTGATAGTGATAGTATTTAATAGAGTATACTTTTTATACTTGCTACTTGTGTTTGTGATTAATAATTATAGACTTAAAAAATGTATATTTGCAGTTCTGATCAGAGAAATGCAACGGGTGAACTGAATTGAGACTCGAGCTCACAAAATTCTCATATATCCAATTTCATATATAAATTTCATGGATGGCTTTCTTATCATTCTCCTGAATTTGAGGAAAATGTCCATATCACATCTTCTGCACTTATGTCTTAAATTTTGTTACTGTGTTTGCCTTTAACAGTGACTTCACAAATGAACTGCTGATATTAAAATATTTTATCAAAATAAATGATGAATTTTCAACTATTTTGCCAACATTTTATATTAGGTATGTTTTAGAGTAGCTGAGTTACACTGTTATACCTTTTGAGTAACTCATGTTGCCTTACGTGAGTTTGAATCCTGTCTTTTGAGGACCTCTAGTGTTTCTTGGGAGTAATGCAGCATCTGCTTCATTCTGGCTGGATAACATAAAACTCAATTTAAATCAAACCAATCAAATAAACAAATACAGAACAAACAAATCAAACAATGCAAATCTGCATATGCATAGCATAAAATGTAGGTATAGAAAAATTGTTTACTACGCATATGATCTGGATTGCATACTATGGTGTTAAAATATGATTTTAGGCACCTTTAATATAGTTCATCTGTGATAAGAAAACCTTCAGTGTGAGAAAAGCTGCCACACAGCCACTCTGCATGGACAAGACTGATGTTCAGAATAATGTCTCTTTCTCTTAAGAGATAGGAAATGACTTCATGACAAATGATGAACTTGATTAATAAAAAATACAGATAAATCAAACTGTAGATTGTAACATGTTTATTTAGCAAGGAGAAAGTAAAACAAAACAATTTCATAATTAAACTTATTCTCTCACAAATTCTTCACTATAAACCCAAAGTTATTTAGTTTGACAACAGCTATTAGGTAAACTCTGCTCATAGAAAACAGTCCTTAACTTTTTATAAGTTAGCTCTTAATAATTAAAGCAGATTTTTGGAGATTCATATGAAAGATCTCAAGTCCTCTGAAATTTCTCAACTAAAATCATTGCATCAAAGCTTTACATTTTCTATACATTCATAAAGTAATTAAATGAAGCATTCAAACATTATATAGCATTATTAACTTTACTGGGGGGAGGAGGGCCATCCTCCAAAAGTAAGAGGCACACGCATGCATATTTTTTCATGCAAGTGTCTCTGTTTACTGCAGCAACAATGCTGACCCCCTTACTACTCCTCCTCCTCCTCCTCCTCTCCCTCTCAGACCTCCAGAGTGACATTGGGGCCATTGCTGGACTCCTCCAGAGGTGTATTCTCCGTGGGGCTACTGGACGCATTATCTGGCCCCTCTTGCTTGTTTGCATTCCCACCAACAGCCACCAGTGGTGTGCTCTCTGCTACCCCCTGCTGCTCCTGGGTGCTAATGCTGTCTGGCTGCTCATCCTGTTTCTCATCTGCCTGCTGCTCTGCTGCCTTGGTTTCATTGACAATATTGACAGAGTCGGCTGTTGAAGTGACGGTGGCGGACGGCACTGCATTCGCTTCCCCATTCTGAACAGGGAAGGCCGCCTCCAGTGCTTCATACAGGAACTGGTACTGCTCCTGCCAGGGACATACACAGGTTTGAATGGAAACACATGTAACACTCACTCTGGAATCACATTTTAGGCCTTTAGCTGACATCTAGACATCTTATCTAGACTAACTTAAAATATTTGCCCCTTGAACTCTGTTCTTCATGTTCTGATTGTCATGTTCCTCTTTCTTACCAGGCTGGTGATCATGCCCTGTCTCTCTTTGCGCAGAGCTTTGGCCACCTGGAAAACATCCACCAGTTTCTCAGTCTCAGCGCTATCCAGCAGGTTCCATAGAGCGCAGAAAATGCCTGAACGGGATGAGCCATCGCTGAAGAAAAGGAGTGAAAAAATGGTGATGATTACACATGATCATTCTCTTTTCCCACTTATCCCAGCATACTCCAAGTGGAAGTCCATTACAGGGCTGACACAGTTAGATAGTGAAATTCATATATATTTTTTGCCAAATTTACAGTCTGTGGTTGCCTGACTTGAGCAGAGAACATGCGAACTCCACACAGAAAGGACTCAAACCTGATCTTTCTTGGTTTGAAGCAACATTACTTACCACTGAGCCACTGTGCTGCTCTGATTACATTTATTTGTAATGTAAATCTCCTGTAATAACCAGTGGGCGAATTGTTCAGCTTTACAGGGCATGTTGTCTTCTCAAAAATGCACATGATAAAATGAAAAATCCTGCACATTGCCCCTGATGATCTCACTGTTTTTTAAGCTCTCTAAAATAGCTTTGTGTCACAACACCTATGTACACACAAACAGATATACCATGGTACAGCTTAAAGGGACAATAAGTAATCAATGACCCCTGTCAGCCTCCTTCAGGTGACTAGTAGGAACTGCAGCAACATTGATAAAACATCTCTAGCATAAGTCTCAGGTGCAGTAGCCCTCAACCCGTCCCATAACCTTGAATTAAAGTGACTTGTGATTGACAGAAACACTGAAGTCGCAATCTCATAGTAGTGACAAGTAAGCAAGCTAATTATAGCAGAGCTCCAACAGAAATGCCTGAGGAATAACACAATATCATAATATAATATCACAATAGAAAATACTGTAATGATGACAGTGCTTTGGCATTTTTCATAGATTTTTCAGAATTTTTTGCCTTGATAAAGAGTCTTTTCAAGCCTTTGCAGATGAAGTGTGCTGTGACACTGGTTGCTTGCTTGTTGCACTGTCCTTGATAGTTGAGTGGTTAAAAATGCGAATGGAAAGTGGAAACTCCTGTGGGTGGGGAGTTTTTGTTCTAAAACTGAGTATAGGCTTGAAAGTTTAGTTTTGAAAGCCAGAAATCTCAGAAGTAATCTCTGAAGTAGTCACTGAGTCACTGGTTTTGATCACCATCCTTATCAATCCCCTACATATATATTCTAGTCATGATATTGCCATGGGCCAGAAAATACCTAGGTTATTGCCCCTTTAAGATATCCTTGCATAGCAGAGCATGTTAGACATGACTGACCTGCAGTGGACCACCAGAGGCGTGCTCCTCTCTGACTTGCTGTGGCCATAGTGACAGGTCTGTTTGATGCTCTTGATCATGTCTGTCAAGTCCTGTGTTTTCTCTGGCAGCTCTCTGTTCACCCACTTCAGGAAGTGGAACTGTTTCACTTGCCGACTTTCTTTCCTCTGTTGGTGAAAGTAGTGTGGGGTTAAGCACGCATGTGATGTACCTTCTTAAATTCTGTGGAAATGGCTGATCTGATGAATACCAGAGCAGACTTTGTTAAAACACTAAAACCCAGTTCAGTTACCTTGCTATGACGGATCAGCAGTGTGCGGGTGATGAACGCTGGGGAGACGTCTGTGGCTGTCAACTCAACCTCAATGTCCCCAAATGTTTTCTTTTCATTGTCCCAGTAGGCAGAGCAAACCTCCTGTGAACAGGAACATACACAGAAGAGGGAACAATTGAATCCATATATGCACATACAATAGTTAGAGCTGTTTCTGCCCACCTTGGGGCTCCTAAGCGATCCCCATCAAAATATTTCAAACTTTCTTATTATTTTTATTGTTATTATTATTATTTAATCAGTAAAAATAAGATAGGATCAGATAAGATGAATCAATAACTATTGATGGCAACTTTGGAATTAATAAATCTTTTTAAGTTTTTGAATCAAAAAATAATTCTTTGAACCTTTTGAATCATATCCAATAAAAGAAAAACAAATCAAGCTGAAATGGATTTGAAAAAATAAAAATAAAAAATTACGTACATTTTTATTTTTATTTTTTTTATTATTATCTGTTGAAATATTCCACAAATATTTAAACAAATAACACATGAATACAAACAAACATTTGGTCACAATAACTAACTAATTAACTAACTAAATAAATAAATATATTAACTTCTAAATGAGGCCCCCTGGTGGTTTGGAGGCCCTAAGCAACCAAATGTATGGTTTAGATGCATGCATGCATGCATGTATATATTTTTGTATGTATGCATAATGTATGTATGTATGCATGTATAGATAGATGGATGTACATGTGCAAGTGTGTATGTATATCTGCTATACTGTGTAAACTTGAATGTGTATGTGCTTAGTGTTATGATACATTTAAGTTTCAGTATAGTATGTATAATTTCCCAGGTACCTTATCATTCTCAGTGCACTCAGAGAGCATGACAATAGCGACTGCTCTTTTCTGGTAGATCATCAACCAGAAGTCAGCTGTGGTGTCTGGCAGCGGTCCCTGGGCTGTGATCAGGTTTCGTGGGCCCCAGTAACCCTGTGTGGGTAGCAACACACATCTATCGATTGTTGTACGCAATCCACACAAACAAAGTCTGATAAATTTAATTAGATGTTTTAATTAGATGCTCTTGATTTGGCTCCAGGAGAGGTGGTAAAAATTTTGACTAAGTCAGATATAACAGCTGCTCCAAAAGGAAAGATGGTTAGAAGAGCACAGTTTGTCATGAGAATACTCCTGACCTTCATTAAAACAACTATTCACTATCCTGGCATCCAATTACATGACAATTTGGGTTAAATTTAAATCTATAACACAATCCAGATTTAGGAAGTATTGGTTCATGAATAAGCTGCAAGCATCAGTAAGGTAACATACATCAATATAGGAGGCGTTGATGTATTTCGTGGACTCCTCGTCCTCTTCATCAGATGAATCATCTTCATCGTCGTCTTCCTGGTCACTGTCTTGGCTTCTTCCTTCATCTAACTTCAGCAACACTCGGTTGTAGTCATCTAAAGGTGTCATGTTGAGAAATTCATACTGATTTGAAATGCTAATCATGTATTGATAATTATTTGTGCATTTATAGAGATCTGGTGTTTGAAGGTTTCAGTCAGCGGTATAACTTTATTCATACCATGTGTTTATATTAAAGAGAAAAGGGAAGAGCAGTACATATACACACACACATACCATTGTCTTTTATCCATAGTGTAAAATATGTTTTAACCGAGACAAAAGACAAAATGATGTCTTCTCTTTGTGGTGGGCTGATACTCACATGGGATGACAGATGAGAAGCGATTCTTCTTTTTGTTTTCCTCGGCGATGCCTGTGTTGAATGTCCTCCAGTTTTTATACTTGGGGAGTCTCTGCAAGTGTGCAACACAGAAAGATTTTTTTTGTGATAAATGAATTTCCTAAAAGGCAGAAGACATATAAAATGAGAGGTGTTTAAAGTATTGAAGAGGAGAAGATAAAAGATAATGATAAAATGATGGAAGGTAGAGGGGTATTATTGTCATAAACATGCAAAATTCCACATAAAATCACATAAAATTACAAAGAGGCAATTTCTGACTGTCTTGATTATTCTATAGGATGATATCATTTAAAACTGGATCTCCTTTTTTGAGTACAGTTGTATTTTACTCTCTCTACATGACTTTAATTTTATTTTGTTGCTTTGCATTGTTACATGTTGTCTGTGTCCAACTTTTATGTTTGACTTGATGCCGCTTTTGTGGTCAGGTCTCCACTGAAAAAGAGGTTTTTGATCACAGTGGGACTACCTGTTAATCAAAGGGTAAATAAGTAGCATTGAAAAGTGTCATACTGTACCTCGAACTCTTCCTCCAGCAGGGTGGGCTCACTGCTGGAGTTCCTCTGTTTGAGCGTGCCCAGTGAACTGTGGAGCTCAGACAGGCCAATCTCCGTCTCTCCAAACTGGTTGTACTCTATCAATGCCTGGTGAATCAGGATGTACTGGGCCTACATGAAGAGATATGCAATTAAATAATATGCACACAAACTGTGGACTGGGTGATACTAATTTGCGCCCCCTGCCCTGTTGCATAATCCACATCTCAGTTTCACTTTATCTCCACCTCTTCTTGTGTGATTAGTATAGATTTAATATACATATTATTA
>OMKZ01052716.1:3774-17081 GCA_900302535.1 Neoniphon sammara
CAAGTATTGATAATGGAATGTAAGCTTCCATTGAAAATCCATGTCACTTCATCAGGTCTGATAAAGCTGAAATGCCACAGACATTAAAGGAAAAAAAAAAACAATTCGCAGGCCTTACATGATCACATTTAGCCTACTAATGCAATAAAAGTCCATTTCATGCTGAACTCCACACTGCTGTTTTCTTTATTGTTCTTAAAACTAAGGGAAAAGATCTGCTTACAGAATAAGATCATTTCACTTTGATCCCGTGCAAATCCTCCAAAGCAAAACACAAAGTACAAGGGTTGTCTGATGTGGTCATAGTTTGAATATTATAATATTATTGTAATATTATAAAGTACCAAGCTATACAGTCCCATATTCAGTGTTAAAATAATGTTTTTCTTGATACTATTTCTACCTATGGGGTGGGATAGTTGCACTTGTTTCAAATGCAGTTTCACTTGTACAAGGAATTCTCTAGAAGTGTGAATATCTTTAAACAATAAGTCAAATCGCTTCACTAGTATCAAGAAAATCTCACTTTCAAGAAAATTCTTTAAATGAATAAGAAAGTGAGAGTGATGTCATTTTTAAGAGAGCGCCTGCTGTGTGGACCAAGTCTGGATGTCAGAGGAATAAGGGTGAGATCAGGTGCATCACTGGTGTTATCAAGTGGGTTCCTCCCATCAGAGATGATTGGTTGAATTAGATACACAGCACCTCCCGAGTAGGCTTGGGCCGATATACAATAATACTGAATATTGCGATAATTGCGTCCATATGCGATATTTTCTACAATATCCCCTGGAGTCAGGGGACCTTAGCCAGACCAAAGCAGAATGACTCTTCGGCACTGAGCCTTGTTTTTTGATGGCATTACTCTGAAAGGTGCTGGATGCTTCAGTTTCAAACAACAAAACCAAACATTACATTTTCAATTTCAAAAGGAAAATTTTCCTTTTAGTTATTATTGCTTGTTAGGGCCCGAGCACCAACAGTGCGTAGGCCCTATTGTTTTTCTAGGAGTGACTATAGTTTTTGTTCTCCCCAGTGAATCACTTTTTTTTTTTTTGAGGGCCTAAACATCCTCAAAAACTCATGAAAATTTGCACACAAATCAGGGCTGGTGAAAAATGTACTATTTTATAGGTTTTGCACATGGGTGTCGCAAAACGGCTCTGCAGCGCCCCCTAGAAGATTTCAGCAAAGCAGATCTCGCCATATGTTTCTCCTAGAATCACAAAACTTGCTAGGCACATTTATCATACCGAGACTTGAAAAAAAGTCCCAGGTGCCATGAGTCTAAACCCAACAGAAAGTCTGCTACAAAATTTCAACAAATCAGCCCTTTCACCTAGAATTACAAAATTTGGTAGACGCATGTAACATCCCAAGACTTACAAAAAGCCTCTGGTGCCATGACCTAAACCCCACAGGAGGTCAGCCATTTTGAATTGATTGTGCAATTTTGGTACAGTGTTTGCCATTTCCAGCCGTCATACTTTAACAAACTCCTAGAGATTCAAGTCGAGCAACTTCAAATTTGATAAGTGACATCTTAAGACCTTTACGATGCTTAATTGCGAAGCTTTTGAATTTTTGGCACATGGCGTGGCCATGGCAAGGCAGCGAATTTTGATGTTTCATCATAAAAGCAGGATCTCTTATAACTCCATATCACATGCTCTGATCTTTCCCACATTTCACATGTAAGATCGGGGTCCTGGCCTGAAGACAGCTACAGGCCAATTTTGCATCATAGTCATAGCACCACCTACTGGCAACAGGAAATGTCATGTTTTACACTTTGATGCGCTCGTCCTAGCGGATTGATTGTATCCACTTCAAACATTGTCAGAAAATCCTTAAGACATTGATGATGCTTCACTGTGAAAATTTACATGGTGTGGTCTACACACGACACACAGCAACTTTACATATAATTAGCGAGGGTTCTTTAGCGCCACACAGTGGACACAGGAAGTGGTACTTATCTCCTACATGCAATATCCAATATTCATGAAAATTTACATGTTTAGATGAAATTTTCTGTGTGTGGTCTACATTTGGGTTAGCGGTTAGCTATGCCACAGCTGCCCGTCCCTCTGACATGCACAGAGTCTGAGGCCCTGTTCATCGCTGCTTGCAGCTTTAATTCCTTTTTCTTTCTTTCTTTTAATTAACTTCTATTTGATTAAAAAAAGTTTGTTAAAATGTTGGCACTGCAGCTAGTGGTAAGTTACCTATTTAACAAATGAACAGATAAAGTAGCAGTAATAGCATGCATAGGTGATTTTGGTTACACGCAAAGAGGAATTAAGATGAAAAGAAAATAAACATTTTTTGTTTTTAAATGTTACTGCAATATTTCAATGAGACAATAATGTCACATTACATTTTGGATATCTCGCAAGAGTGTCTCAGCACCACATGGAGATATTCTGCAGCATGGAAAGCTGTCAGAAGTCGGGCTTACCTTGCGTTTGGCAGTCAGCTGCTCTTTGTAGCGGTCGGAGGAGTCGCCAGGAATCTCACTGGCCCAGAGAGTCAGTCCCACCACCAGATAAGCACAGCCCATCACCAGCAGAGGCAGGAAGTAGATCAGGATGGCCACACACACGTAGTATCTACAACAATACAGTCACAGTTGAGACCAGTTTAATCATCCGGTACGGGAGAAAGAGATAAGTTGAACCGCTTCTCCTATCTAGGTGGCCATATTCAAAATGATTATACATTTAGGAAGAGTAATTCATTTCCCTCAGTCTGTGATATGGGAGAGCACATGGAGAGAGTGGTAAGAGAGCCAAGTGAAGAGGTAAAGATGTCATGATTCCTCTATCTAAATCATCAGCAGTCTCAAAGTCTCAAATTTGCCCACGGAGAGTTTTCAACATTTCCATTCCAACACTTTGAGTCTGATTTCATAATCAGGTCCTCCTTTAAGGCTGAGGGTGTGCTAATTAGCCAAAACAGCTGCCACAGTGATTGGTTGGAATGAAAACCTGCAGACTTTCAGCTGTCCATGGAAAATAAGTTTAAACCCTTAATCTAACTGGAAATGGATATGTTTGAGGCTCTATTGTATATTAGTTTTATAATAAGAGGCCCTAAACTTGCTGAGTTGCAGTGCGAGGCGGATTTGTCAAAATGGTGGCTGTGGGGAAAAATGTGCGAGTAGCTGTGGGGCAAACCGAGAAATAGCTCAAGCAGCTTACCCCAAATTGAATCACATGAACATTTTATGAAAATGCTGTTAAGTTAAACATAATCGAGAAACTCGCTGACCAGTTTCATGGAGTAATGCGATTGAAAATGCAGAGCTTGTGCAGTGGAGTTAGTAAAGAGGAATATTTCTGTCTGGGAGTGCTGGACTGAAGAAGGAAGAGCAGGTTAAACAGTTTCTGTCAGCCTCCTGCAGCTAATAACAAATAGGATATGTGGGGCTTTTTTGCCCGGCATCACAAATTGCATAAGTGTGTCGACGCAGGCAGAAAACAGCAAATCCACTGAGGTTGGCAGTCCAAGATAATAAAAATTTAAGCTATCAGTTGTATTCACACTACTCTATCAACTCTACTATCACAAGCAATTCATGTCTGTTGGGCCATCAGAGCTTTAAAATAAAGAAATAAATGCCATGGTGGGTTACTAGTACAGTCATTTTCACTTAAATTCTCTTTCACTTTAATGGAAATTTTTGTAATTAGTAAAGTAATCCATTTGATTGCAAAAAAGTAATCTAACCTGAATACTTTGAGATTACTTTTGGATTACTTACTTACTTACTTACTTAAAATACTGCAGTTTATACTAAAAAATGGATGCAAAAAAAAAATGAGTTCCACAAATGTTCTTTTTTCTCTTTAAACATCTCTTTACATGACGTTTTCGTCGTACAAATAAAATGCATTTTGCATATTCAGTGTTTACAGTTGGTCAAATCAAATTACCCTTGTACTGTATGTGGGATGCTATTAGTTTTCTGTAAGTTTTTTAGCTGTATTTTAATCAAAGGCCACATGGAGGACTTTGCTCTTGTAATGCAAGAGGAGCACTTACTCAAAATATTCATCCAACATTTTCAACGTGAATAAAAAGGAATAAAAACTCCATTATCCATAAATCACCATTAAAAGACAAAAATAAATATTTGTTAAGTCACAAAGTGGAGCACTTGTCTAAGAACAGACGTCAGACGCTCTTTTCATGAGTTAATAGCATCGGTTATCATGAAAAAAAGTTTCATTTTCTTAAAATTGTCACATTTTAAAGACAAAATCAAAAATGTTATCAACTAATCCCTGACAATGTATCTACAATATAATTACACATTTTTTCAAATGTAATGTGGGCTTATTATAGTTACTTATTTCCTGTAATCTGATTATATAATCCTGATTACATGTAGTGTGTTACTACCCAACCATGTCTGCCGGTTGCAGTGTCACTGATGCTCCATCACACTTACACTGAGTGAAATATTCAAAGCCAAGATGCCATTGTTTTATGGCTGCAGCATTACATCAAATAGAAAATATATCTCATGCATCATTTAAACACATTGCCCTGTAATTCAGCAGAGCATTTTTGGCATCTTTGGAAACCTTGGGATCTCCACTAGAATTTCAAATAAAGTTTTGTGGGTTTAAACAAAGCAACATGCATTCGAAATGATAAACGCACCAAGTTGAAAGTGCGAACCATTAAGAAAAGTATGCCTTTTGACACCCCTGGGCTCAGGGTGGGAGTAAGCTGAGCATACGAATGAGGCACGCTGCGTTCAAAGATCAACTTTTAAGGCTTGCCTGCAGCGCACTGAGTGACAGCCGAGCAGCTCAGGGCTAATGAACAATTCCCTGTGTAATATTCAACAAAGTTATTCGGTCGGGTCAAGGGCTGAATCAATCATCATTTGTGTGTTTGCCGGAGGATTAAGAAGCAGAGTTTATGTTTGTAAAGTGATTTAAGACGCGACGCGGAGGAGTTAGACCTCTGCTCCACTGACTGTCCAGTGAATTTAAAGCCTGTATGAATTAATTAATCATGACAGCCTCCGTATTTAGCCGATGATGTGGTCATCTATCACAGACACAGTGCTTGGTCTTGTTAGCCCCTTTGCGTGTCCGAGTGTGTGTTGCTTGATGTGCTTATTCAGAGGCAAATGTGCATGTGGATGTGTTTGTGTCTGCACGCATGTGTGTGTGTCATTGAGCATATAAATGCATGTGTGTGAGCGTGTTTCCTGTGTATGTGCATAAACGTCTCTAAGCTATGCAGAAACTCTATTTACATCCTCCGTTTTAGTTGAGTGAAACTGGAATCCGGTGTGTATACACTGTCGTGGTAAAAGAAGGAAGACAATCCATTTTCCCCACTGTGAATGGTGCAGCTGAGCCTCGCAAGCCATTTCCTTGGCAATTAACTACAATTATGATAATCCCGCTGAATACCCAGCGGAGGCAACTCCACAGTAGGTTTCGTCAAGGTAAAAGATGACCACACATGGAGCCACACATTCATGCACAATCCAAACATGGCGTGTTGCCAGTGCAATAAAATTGGAGTAATCTTTGTTGTCTGTAAGAGGTATGAGGTGCTTTGCAAGAAAAATGTGAATAAAGAGGGGAAAAAAGAAGCTGTAAAAGGGCAAATGCATAGAATAAAAATTAAAACTACTCCAAAAACATTAGATTCATGATATCATTGTGCAGTTTGTTTCATAACGAGTCACGGATTTCGCACACATACCACTGTACATTATATCAGTCTGTAGGATGGTCCTCTTCCATATTATTTCAGCACACAGACTACAGTATAATAGTTGGTCCACAAACTAGTTAATGTTTAAAATGTCATGTTACACCTGATTTAGGAAAAACAGTGTTTTGTTTTTGGATTCTTTAGTCTCAATTGCTCAGTTAAAGTCTTTAATAAGGAATATGTCATCTGAAGAGTGCACATGATTTAATTACTTTCTCATTTTTTTTCTTGAGGAATGAAATGAAAAACAGGTCCATAATTCCAGTAAAAGCAAGACTAAAAAGTGACTTATATATTTATTTATTTATTCTGGAAGCTTTCTATGCTGGCAGCTGATTTCAGAGCCTAAAAGCTTCCACCAGGCTTCAGTCTCCAGTCTGGACCGAAGGGATCTCATAAGTGGTTAAAAGCTCGGAGATAGAGCTAGGCACCATAGCATGGCACCAATGAGCCTAGGCAATCAGCAAAAGTTTGAAATCAATCCTGAATTGCAGTAGAAGCCAAAGCTTAAATGGGTGTAATTGCTTTCTCTAATTAGTTCCTGCCTGCAACATTTTAGATTACTTACTGTAATTGGCATGCATAATCTGCTGACAAACTCTGGTGCAACCTACAAGGGAGTTACAGTTGTCAAGGCGTGATGAAAAGCACCTCCAGCCTATGTTGAAAAGTACTCCGGGTTGTGAAAAGCATGCACATCTGTCCTTGTTTGTCCAAGCTTAGACTTGAGTAAAAAAATGTCAAACGTTTTACAATTTGAAGTTATATTAGTAGAGAGTGGGTAAAGATGGATTGCTGAATAGAGACAGGCCCAGACAAGACAACTGTTAGCTTACTCCATACAGGTAAAAATTTTATTCATCTGTTTTAAAAACAATCTCTACATGCCTGACATGACTGTTTACAGTTACCGTGGCGACAACAAAGGCTGCCGCAAAGCAGAGTGTCATAATCTTGCTGTTTCTTGGGGATAGTGCGTGCATATAAGCACAAGTGGCACTAATGTCCCTCGGAACAAATTTTGCCACCCCATGTTATGAATAACCTGACACGGTCCCTAAATATGAAAAGCACATGATAATTCATACGCCAGAATGGTACAGTAGATATAGACAACTCTCCATTCAAAGAGATAAAGCTCTGTTCTTGTTACCTCGGTGCTGGAGTCCCCCATCTCCTTTGATAATCACAGTGTGTCTGGTCACAGTAAGCTAAATCTGAAAACACATCTGCTTTATTGGACTATTCACTTGTTAATGTTTCTAATGGACCCAGACAACAATCTTTAACCAGGCTGTTGTATTTAAACATCATTCAGGTCTGTAATGATGGTGCAAGATGTGATTTGCTTGGACATCTGTGGTGCAACGCTTCTATATATGAAGGTGTTTAGAAGAGCACTGTGTGTGGCTACTCAGGACACGCTGGTGAATCAGCAGGCTGCACAACATGCCACATGATGGTGTCGACGTCATTCCGCTTCCCAGTCTTTCCTATCGCTCTACCGTTCCATCGTAAAACCGCAGCTCTGTAAAAAACCAATCTTGTGATTTATTGTAACAGGACATCGGGCATTTTGCAACAGCAGTGTAGGCCATTTGAAACACCTTTCTTTCTCGAGCCAACAATGCGACTGGACAGAGCAGGCTGCACAAGCCACAGTGAACATTTAACATGAGGCTGACGGAAATCAATTCAGAGGAAATGGAAGCCGCCATACAATCCACTTAAATGGAGAAATGGAAGGCCTTTGTATGCACACAAGTGGCCATAAGCGTAATCCGCTTAGGGGGAAAATTCTTATGTAAACTCTTTTGTCTGCATGTGTGTTTGCATGTGTGTGGATGGGTTTAAATGTGTTTGATTCTTCATTCAATGTCCCAGTGGTCACCAAGAACAGGATAGAGCCTCTTTTTTATTCTGGAAAAAAAATGTAATGGGTTTTTACTGTTAAGAATGATTAGGAGATTTTGGGAGCAGATGCAGTACACACACATTCAGTTTGTCTCTTGCCCTCTCTCCTTTGAGTTCTTCATCGGATTTACCCTCGGAGAGGCATGAAATTGGCTGACGCAGCTTTATCCTTCCACAGGAAACAATAGTGATAAAAGGAATTAATTCAAAGAGGCATAAGTAGTTGACATTTGTAATTCATTAGCATCCGATGAGGCAAATGTATTTTTCATTTTACAAAACATAGAGGAGGATAACTTGAAATCTTCTGTCTCTAGCTGTGTGTGATGGCCCTGCAAACAAGGGGGAAAAAAAAACAAGGAAAGGCACCAATCCACTTTTCCCATTCTTGGCTCTGAAGTGTGCATTGGTTGCTTCTAAGGTGTCTGTTTTTGTAAAGCTGCTGTCATAAGAAAACCATCACTTGGCTTAAAAAAAAAAAAAAAAATCAGTGTGACTTGGCAGGCTGTAGGAAGAGGTGTTGGGATCAGTTTGCTGGGTGACAGTGAGGTAGACAGTCTCCCACTGAGTTTTATACTACTGAGCTGGGAGAAATAGCTGCATATAGCTTAACACTTAACCAAGGAGGCTACACAGAGTCAAGATGGACAAAAATAGCTGCACAAGCGGTATGAACATGCAAACACATACACAAATATACTCACCAGAAAATACTTACAGAGGGACTCTAGTGCACACACGTGTTTTCCTGCAACTCAGGGAGCTGAGCTGCAGGTTGAGGGTTTGTATGCATTCATTATACTGTAAGATGCTTTGGATAAAAGTACCTATCTGCACTCACTCCAGAGAGTGAACTATGAAGCACAAGAATAAATAATGCAGACAGGGCTGGAGGGTTCATTTGACTTGATATGAGAAGGGGCAAAATGCGTTATTTAAGTGACTTTGAATGTGGTTTGATGCCAGCGGGTCCAGCACCTGCAGCTTTACTGGGATTTGTCGCGATGCAGTCTCTAGTTTACAAAGAGCGGCGCCAAAAACCAGAAGACAGATGAAATGTTCGAGCTTAAAGGCAGAGCGTGAAAATGCAAATAGTAGCTCAGCTCAACAGCGATGTGCAGCAGGGTATTGCACAGCACACAGCTTGTCAAACCTTGAAGGGAGCAGAGCCATAAAGAAGCCATGAAAATGACACGCACGTCCCGAAACCCAATCGGATGGCTCAAAAAATACCTTGCAGAATTGAAATGAGTAGATCCACACCTCCAAGTAGTTCCCATTTCAAGGATTATTTGCCGTGATGTTTTGAGCACAGGGCTCTTCCTCAGACTTGTGGTGGGAGTCGCCATCTTAAATACCCAAAAACCATCTTACAAACACACGTAACATGCCATACCTGTTACAAACTGCATCAGTCAATTAGCAAAAACTACATTTCATATTAAACAGGAAAAAGGAAAAATCACAGTATATACAAACCATGCACCCCCAATAGTTTGTACTCCATAAAAGACTCAGGCCTAAAAGCTGTCATATATACTACCTATTAGAGGCACCTCTGTCTATTTATCTATAATTATGGGGAAGAGAATAACGCCAAATGTAAAGAAAAATGAAGACTTTTTAGAGCTGCTCTAATGACCACTTTTACACACAAACTCAGACCAAGAGGATATATAAGTGTCTCATCGTACTTTCTAACCTGTCACAAACTGAATGCCTTGCTACTACTAGACCAAACGAAACTGAACACAGAGTTGTTTGTGCTATTCGGTATTCACCTGTATCCAAAGCCATAGAGAACGTCATCAAAGAACGTTGGCATATTGTTGATGCGGATCCAGTGCTTAAGAACTGTTTTTCTCAGCCACCCTTGTGATGGGGGCTTAGATGGCAACTCTTTGAACTCACCACAAGTATAAGGAGGAGCCTCATGCTTGAAACGAAAATAAAAATCCTTGAAACGGGAAACGACTTGGTGTGCAGATCTATTTCTTTCAACTCTGCAGGCAATAGAACCATGTCAGGGTCCATTCCTGTTGTCTGCGAAGTCAAAGACTAAAGCTAAAGTGGGCACATGATCACCACAAATGGACTAGAGTGGAAAAAAAAACATTACCAGGGCCACATTAGGCCCTTTAGTACCAGCTGAACCTCATTTGAATGCAGCAGTGAATTTAAAAACATTGTCATCCATGATCAAAGATGAAGGAAGGGACTATGGAATGGTCTCCATCGGTCTGTCCGTCAAGAGTGATTTCTAAGCCTCTGCTTGTCTGTTTTGGACGAAATTTGAGGAAATGAGGGATTTTGACACTGGGGTCATTGGGGCATTTTGAATATAAATGGCCCATAACAGCGCCACCAGCAGGCCACCACAGGCCCCTCAACTTCAGGCTTGATATCTCAAACTTTGTTAGCTCAAAATGAAACTGACTGGCCCACCACTGCACCACCAACAGGCCAAAAAGTCCCCGAACTTCAAGCAGCGATGTCTCTTGCACCAATCGTCGGAGATGTCAAAGTCCCCATTGACTTGTTACAACCTGGTTTATCCTTTCAGGGCCACAGTTTAGCCACTGTCAAGTGCAAACCAGCAGGATGAAGATGATTCAACATGACAGTGACTTTAGTTCAGTCTCAATCCAATAAAGCACCTTTGGGATGAGGTAGAAAAGGATTTCCCCAGAATTGATCGTTCAGGGTAACTGTCCACATAAGGAACAAAGAGCATTTCCAGCTGAGCCAAGACTTTGAATCTTGAGGCAATTTGTAGACACTGAAGGTTCCCTGCTGGATTTCATAACTAGGATTGTGCCTTGATCATTCAAAGTTCATTTTCTGGCTAAAGTTTCCTTATTTTCTTTTCAGCAAGCATAGCTGAATTATTACCTTAGGAGAGTAGAATTTGTTCCTGACAAGACCCAATCTCCCTACAGAGACCCAGCAGACCCTCCCTCCCTTTGATAGATGAATCTTTAGGAGGAGTGGGAGCTGTGCTATGTCACCTTGCTGACATAGGAGCTCAATCAATAACATCTCAGTCAGCGCAGACCACAGGAGTGGGCGGGATAACACACTGACATACTGCACACAGTGATACTGTTATTTTTTCCCCCCTGCATTGCCACCTCACCTCTTCCATGAAAGCCTTTGTTTCTGAGCCGCTGGTGTGTGTTTATGTGCAAGTGCGTCTATGCGTGTATATGTGAGCATACCAAGCAAGTACTTCACGGATTCTACTGTGTAGGAGGTGGCCAACATCAACACCAACCCCAACAGGAACAAAGTTTTCACAATATGATATTATGGCACAGTAAAAATTATTGGAAACTGTTTTGACTGACTACAAACATCTCAACTTTCTTTTTCATGATATTACATTGCTGCAGACGGTCATTTCTAAGTGCTTTAAATGGATGAATGGGAATCTTGCAGATGGTCATATCAATATCTACTCAACATCAAAGTGTTTGCTGCAGACATACACACACATGTGAGAGCAGCATGTGTGTGTGTTCAAGTGCATGTTTGTGTGCATGTGGAAGGTATGCGCTTACGTAAGCTTGTGAGTGTACGTAATGGCATTTATGTGTGTATATGTGTTGGGACAGAGAGCTGCTGTTCTTTTGACTTTGCAGCATGGACATGAACACTGAAGGTAACATGACGCCCTGCACCACGCTGCCTTACTGGCAATGATAAAAGGCTGTGCTCATATGAAGCCCAATTTAGAGGAGAGGGACTACAGAGTACAAGGTGTGCTCACCCTGTGATCTGTGTGTGTGTGTGTGTGTGTGTGTGTGTGTGTGTGTGTGTGTATTGCATGTGAATCCAGTGGGTGTATATGTGTGTTTCCTCTGCACAATGACAATCCAATTTGTGTGTGTTCTTTAATTCTAAAGATGAGTCAAATCTTCCAAAGAGACACCAATTTGATGTTCCTGTCTTTAAGGGACTATTTAAGGGTTAGGACTTAGGTTTGGCATTAAGATTAGGATTAGGTTTGAAGTGAAATCCACAAAAAATAACAAACAACAAAAAAAAAACAGCTATTAGTAATGCACCTTGCTTTTCTACGTCCATTTTGTTGTTTGGCAGTCTATTTTTCTTGTTCCTGTGGATAACTGCCCATACATAGATGATATAGCATCAGCTTGAGGTATTTTCAGTGCAGCTACAATAGAGTTTAATAGCAGAAAATTATCCAGCTATCTAAAACATCAATAGTCAAAATCAGGTTTTACTATCAATTTTTGGTATGAAAGAGCAAAGACTTCTCTCTAAACTCTCCATTTTGCATTTTTCATCAACATTTAACAATCACACAGAAAGAAATCGATCACAGAGGAGGCAGTGATGCAGATTTCCTTCCCCATGAAGCCTCAGTAGCCTCATGTAGCCTCAGTAGACCAGAATGCACTGAAGCCAAAGATATTTTTCATTTTCAGTAAGGGGTACCACTTGCTAGCAAAACTCTCTCTTGCTATTGCTATTGCTGTCGCTATTGCTCTCTCCACCAATATGTAAGACTCACAACTGGATGAAAGTCAGTCAGTTCTCTGGGGGTTGTCAAAAAGCATTCTGGGAAATGAAGGAAATCACTGACTAAAGTAGAAGTAAACAGGTTGAGGTAATGTGGATTTAACAAAAAGATTAAAGGAATACTCCAATGTTTTGGGCAAAATACCTTTTTTCCGACTTACCCAGACTGAGACAAGATGTTTGGTACCCTTTTCATCTCTGTACCTCCACTGCTTCGGTTCCTGGGGATAGCATTTCATGTTAGCTTAGCATAAAGACTTGAAATCTATAGGAGTCATTAGCCTAGCTCTGTCAAAGTGAAAAAATAAACCTTACCGCAACTCCAGAGATGTCTTATTTACACAATGCATCATGTGCATTACACAGTGATGAAATAAAACAGCTTTTGTTTTTTGTTTTTTTTTATTTCAAATATACATGATACATTGCGTAAATAAAAGTTGCTGTAAGGTTTATTTTTTCACTTTGACAGAGCTAGGCTAATGACTCCTGTAGACTTCAAGTCTTTATGCTAAGCTAACATGAAATATTACCCATTGGAACCAAACCAGTGGACGTACAGAGGTGAAAATGGTATCAAACATCTTGTCTCAGTCTGGGTCGGAAAAAGGGTATTTCGCCCCAAAATGTTGGACTATTCCTTTAATTAAACATGTGATGAGATGGAATGCATTAAAGGTCAAGATCAAGATTAGGGAATTAATGTAGTCAGTGGAAGGTCCTCACAATTATATTAATATCAGTGTGTGCGTTTCTGTGTATGTGAGCTCTGTACTATGTGGTTGCATTGGGGGGAGGGGGCACAGGGAGCTATATGAGCATGCAGTCACAAACAGTGTCATCTATTTATACCCTCCTAGGGGACTTGGCTTGCTAATTTCCACTGACTGAAGGCACCAGACAGGCAGACAGACAGTGATGGTGGCGACGCCCGGAAAGAAGAGCATGTGGGATCTGACCCGTGATCAGCGTGAATCAGAGGTGTCACTTACAGCAGCGGCGGCTGGGGGGAATTATCTCTGCGCTGGAACTTAGTTCCGACGTGTTGCAGATTACAGCTTCATTAAAAAAAAAAAAAAAAAAAAAAAAAAAAAAAAAAA
>OMKZ01052721.1:5458-16887 GCA_900302535.1 Neoniphon sammara
ATGTCTGTATATGGATCAGTTTAATTCAGTAACTGTTTTTATCATATAGTCTACTGTACAATGTAACCATATTGGTAGCTATTATTTTGTAGCGTATCCTGCTTTGTAGACTACACTACCCATAGTGCAACACTGTGATTGTCTTCATTCCTTGAACTTGTTGAGCTGTATTTTGTTGTCGTTGTTGTTTTAATTTAATTTCAACATTCACACTGACTTGTGTAACCTGATGAAGGCATGTAAAACAAAATGTGTCAGTGGATTGATCTTTTTCACAACAAAAAGTCATACCTTGGGAATAATTTTGAGAATATTATTATTATTATTATTATTATTATTATTATTTATCTATCTATTTATTTATTTATTTTACATTCTACTGCCTCAACACTAAATAGAGGCTATTTGGAATGAAATGTGTGGTTAAAGGTCAGTTGCATCACCGTGGAAATACAGTCTGTTGAAACTTATGAATTTTACTCCACTACATTTCAAAGACAAATACTCTGCTTTTTCTTTTGACTCCACTACATTTCTGTGAAGGTTGTCGTTACTCGTTACTTTTAAACATAGCTTTGATGTCAGCTGTTGAATTTTTTTTTCTTTTTAAAAATGTGATTGGCCCTCGCCCCCCCCCAAAAATGAAAAATGATTCATATTGTTTCAAATATTTACTGTTTACCGAGAGCAAACTACATCTCTGCCTTTAAGAACTGGCCATCCAACCTGAGAGAGAAAATGCTGAGTTACTGACAAATCCTGTCAGAAATGTATATATTTTAATCTTGTAAAATATAGGACTGTAAATACATTGTGAAAACACTACTGTGATGTGTTGATATTAAAAAGAAAATGTACTTTAGAATACTTAGGTATCTTTAAAAGCAAGTACTCCAGTACTTTAACTCAAGTAAATATTTGACTGAGCAACTTTCACTTGTAGTGGAGTAATATTTGACCAGTAGGATCTATACTTTGACTCAAGTAATGGGCTTGTGTACTTTGTCCACTGACTTTAAGTTGTTGAGACGTTTAAGTGGCTTGAAGCCGTGCAGACGCCATGATTGTGGTTTCCTGTAAACTTCTGTGTCTGCTAGTCATCCTTTTTACCTTTAACATACATGAACTCACTGATCAAACACCTGACTTCTTATTTTACAGTGAACCAAATGCTGAAATGTTGACGGCCATCAATCACATGTTTCTCATAGGACTTGAACGCAGCGTGTGGAAACTGGTCTTTAAAGTCAACATTTAGCTTTCCGTTGATTATCATTGGTCAAGTCAGCATCCGGTGCTCCCTCCGCTGGCAGGTAAACTCCCAGCAGCTTCATCCATCCTCGCATCCTTTTGTATAATAAGAAAAAAACACATTAAAGAAGAGCTCCATGTTGCTTCCTCTTGTCTAGAACTAAGACGTGTTGGCTGCAAACACGTGACGTCATCACGTTAGGAGCAGGACTGTGGAGCCAACATGGCTGCCTGTTGAAGCTAAAGGCCAAACCCTGTGGCTCCTTCTGCCTGGTTAAGTTTTCATTTTGACTTCAGTCGGCCTGTTTTTATGTTTTGAAAGTCATCTTGCAAATGGAATGAAATAATAAAACATTCTGATGTTTTGTATAAGCTGGTTAGTCTCATCTATCATCTCATCAAACCTCTCTGGGTGATCAGGATACGACTGCTCCTCTCTCACCTCCGTCACCTCTCTGCTGCCCTCAGACAGACGGAGGTTTACTAAGACTCGCCTCATCCGCTCTCAGCACTGCCTCACATCAAGTACAAAGGCCAGCCGGGACTTTGACGAGAAACAAAGACCAATCTGAGTGTGTTTGTGTGCGAAAAAATAATAAAATTGTGAGAGCAAGGGACAAAGTTATGAGAGACGCGCTCATTTTGTGTCAATACTCACACATCTTGAAGGCTGTCAGCTGTGATCCTGGTTTATTTCAGCCTATAGGGACAAACACACACACACACACACACACACACACACACACACACACACAAATTCACCTCAAACATATGATGACAACACTGCACTCAGCTGGAAACTCCCTGATTCGGCTAATTTGATTGGCCGACAAATTTGCTATAAATAGTAGCCATTGATAAATTTGGATATTTAGCAGGAAATGCTGAATCTTTGGTTTGGTGCTAAGTGTGTTCAGCACAATACTGCCACTGACTGAGAACAACCAATGACCCATGTCAATATGGACTGACTCCAACCCTCTACTGACCTCAGAGTCTCCAGTCTGCAGTCTGGACTCTCCACAAGATCCCTCAGCAGCTTCACTCCTGAATCCTGCAGCCTGTTGTTACTCAGGTCCAGCTCTGTCAGATGGGAGGGGTTGGACTTCAGAGCTGAGGCCAGAGAAGCACAGCAGCTCTCTGACAAGCTGCACCAACTCAATCTGAATGAAGAATAAAGCAAATATCGTCATTCGATTTACACTAGCTCACCATCTTATTTGGCATTGGAGATGCACCAATACCGACACTGTTCTCACGTACTTGCACTTATAAAAATGCTCTGAGACACAAATCTGGTGCCAGTGTAATGTGACTGTTGGCTAGTAGGTGAGTAAGCGAGAAATTTTCAAAAGAGCGAGAGCGGAGAGAAACAAAATGTTGGCACTGGCAGCTTGGAGGTACTTTCAGGATTTTTCCTAGTGAACACATGGGTCTACTTCTTCAGCAGCGTATTTCCAGATGCATTGTGATGATTATGGTTTAGCGCCACAGTGGAGTGTGCCAGTCGTGGTCGCATTAGAAAATTCTAATGAGCAGAACAGCAGCTATTAGTATGAGCGCCAGTAATGTGTTTTACCATGCTGGGACCGAAAGGCCTTTGAGTTCTTTATAGAGAAAAACCCTGATTTTATTGTAAATGACCAATTTGTAAATAACCAATTTGTTGTGAGTAGGCAGGTTCTTAAAAAAATGAATTAAATAAATTAAAATTTTCATTAGATCTCTACGATTCACTTC
Source organism: Neoniphon sammara (assembly GCA_900302535.1). Classification (NCBI taxonomy): domain Eukaryota; kingdom Metazoa; phylum Chordata; class Actinopteri; order Holocentriformes; family Holocentridae; genus Neoniphon; species Neoniphon sammara. The sequence continues at coordinate 8,450 of OMKZ01052721.1, forward strand.
TCCTGGAATAAAACCAGTGAAGTTAACAAAAAGGTGGCAAGTTTGGATGTCTAATAATTACACTGGTGAATATGTTTAAACATTAAGCTAAAAAGTGTGGATCATAGTATCAGCTTTATAGAAATGACTGTACCATACAACATTTACATAATATTTAGAGCTAATAAAGTGCTCTCTGACCTCAGAGTCTCCAGTCTGCAGTCTGGACTCTCCAGTCCAGCAGACAGCAGCTTCACTCCCGAATCGTGCAGATCGTTTCCACTCAGGTCCAGCTCTATCAGATGGGAGTGGCTGGACTTCAGAGCTGAGGCCAGGGAAGCACAGCAGCTCTCTGACAACCTGCAGAACCTCAATCTGAATAAAAAATAAAACGTGACAGTAAAATATTCCTGGATTGGATGGAAAACCTGCTTGAAACCATTCTCTCTCATAATCTAGTAATTCTAAAATAGTCCATCCCAGCATGCAGTGGGTTGTAGGGAGGCAACACTATGGACAGGTCAACAGTCCATTGCAGGGCAAACATACAGACAGGCAAATACACTCACACACACATTCATACCTACAGGAAATTCAGAGTCATGATTTCCTCTGAGCTGTATGTCTTTGGACTGTGGGAGGAAAGTGGAGGAAACCCAAGCAATGAGGGAGAGAACATGCAAACTCCAAACGCAGGACCTTCATACTGTGAGGCAGGAATGCTAACCACTGAGCCACCAGACACACTTCATATTTTATTCACATAATACTGTCACACATGAACATGTCAACACAGAACAATAAAAAGCTGTCTGACCTCAGAGTCTCCAGTCTACAGTGTGGACTTTTCATAAGATCAGGCAGCAGCTTCACCCCTGAATTCTGCAGATAATTTCCACTCAAGTCGAGCTTTCTCAGATGGGAGGGGTTTGACTTCAGGGCCGAGGTCAAAGAAGCACAGCAGCTCTCTGACAAGCTGCAGTCACTCAATCTGAATAAAGAACAAAACATGCATCTGTAAAATAAAATATTTTATATATAGAAAAAACAGTTTGAACCATTACATTTCTCATAATATTAATAGGTTTTAAGTAAAACTTTTTAAATTGGGAGGAGAAAGCTATGGTCATTAATATTAATAACATGCTGCTTGAATAATTTTCAACATTGTCATCATTGCTGTTTTTACTCTGTACTCTGAGTTAGTTGGTTTCCTTCATTAATTTCTTATTTATATGTTCTCTGTGGGCTGGGAACTGCTGTACTTCCTGTTTGATCTGTCAAACAGTGAGCAGACTGAAAGGGAGAAAATACAATAAAATAAGAGAGATGACTAGAAGATATCAACTCCTGGGAAAGAGTGGAGGAATTTGAACCTTTTTATAATGAACTTAAAGTAATCTATCCAAATGTAATTTATAGATCGTAATTTCATTCAAAGAAAAGGGAAAGTAATTTAACTGAACTATCCATCTATCCATCCATCCATTTTCTGCCGCTTTTCCAGGACTGGGTCACCATGGTAGCAGGCTGAGGAGGGTAACCCAGACGTCCTTTTCCCTGGCCACATCCACCAGTCCCTCCTGGGGCATCCCAAGTCGTTCCCAGGCCAGCTGGGACATATGTTCTGGGTCTACCTGGAAGTCTCTTCCCAATCGCACGTGCCCAAAACACCTCCACAGGGCAACGTCCAGGAGGCATCCTGACCAGATGACCAAACCACCTCAACTGGCTCCTTTCAACACGGATGAGCAGCAGCTCGACTCCGAGCCCACCAGGATGTCTGAACTCCTCACCCTGTCGCTAAGGGTGAGCCTAGCCAACCTAGCCGCTTGTATCCGCAATCTTGTTCTTTCGGTCATTACCCACAGCTTGTGACCACAGGTGTGGGTTGGAATGGAATGGAGATCAACCAGTAAATTGGGAGCTTTGCCTTCAGCCTCAGCTCCCTCTTCACCACGACAGTCCAGTAAAACAACTACATAATTGCAGCCGCAGCACCAATCCATCTGCCAATTTCTCCCTCCATTTTGCCCTCACTCATGAACAAGAACCCGAGATACTTGAATTTCTCTACTTGAGGCAGTACCTCACTCCCAACACAGAGGGGACAAACCACCTTTTTCCAGCAGAAAACCATAGCCTGGGACTTGGAGGTGTTATCATCCCAGCCACTTCAGACTCAACTGCAAACCGCTCCAACACATGGTGGAGGTCACAGCTTTGTGAGGCCAGCAGGACCATGTCATCTGCAAAAAGCAGAAATGCAACCCTGCGGACACCATACTGGACACCCTCCACCCCGACTGTGCCTATAAATCCTGTCCATGAAAATCACAAACAGGATTGGTGACAAAGCACAGCCCTGGCAGAGTCCAACACCCACTGGAAACGAGCTTGACTTAGTGCCAAGAATGTGAACACAACTCTCACTCTGGCTATACAGGGACCGAATGGCTCACAGCAGTGACCTTGGTCACCCAAACTCCAGGAGCAGCCCCCACAGGACACCCCAGTGGACACTGTCATAAGCCTTTTCCAGATCTACAATACACATGTTTACCAGATTGGTGAACTCCCATTACCCTTCCAGTATCTGTGCTAGGGTGAAGAGTTGGTCCACTGTTCCACGGCCTGGACGGAACCCACATTATTCCTCCTGAGTCTGAGGTTCAACAATTGGCTGGAGTATCCTTTCCAGCCCCCTGAAGTAAGTTTTTCCAGAAACGCTGGCCAGTGTGACACCCTGGTAGTTGGAGCACACTCTCTGCTCCCCCTTTTTAAAAATGGGAGCCACCACCCCTGTCTGCCGCTCCATAGGTGCTGTCCCCGATATCTACACAACTTTGAAGAGATGTGTCAGTCATGACAGTCCAACAACATCCATAGCCTTCAGCATCTCGGGCGGATCTCATCCACTTGGGCTCCTTGCCACTATGGAGTTTCCCAACTACCTCAGTGACCTCCACCAGAGAGATGGGAGATGACCCACCCCCACCAGTCCTCTGGCTATAACTCCCCCTGGAGGGCATGTCTGTTGGGGTTGGGGGTTCCTCCAAGTGTTCCTTCCACCCTCCGACTACCTCCTCAGTCCATGCTGAGACAAGGACTAGACAAGGCCCTGCCTGCCCCTCCTGAGTCGCTTGATGGTTTGCCAGAGCCTCTCTGTGGCCAACTGAAAGACTTTCTCCATGGCATCTCCAAACTCCTCCCACACCCGAGTTTTTGCTTCCACCACCACCAAGGCTGCAGCCCATCTGGCCTGCTGGTACCTCTCTGCTGATTCTGGAGTCCCCTGAGCTAGCCAAGCCCAGAAGGTCTCCTTCTTCAACCTGATGACCTACCTCACTGATGGTGTCCACCACTGGGTTCTTGGATTTCTGCTGTGTCAGGCACAGACTACAGGCACAGTCACAGCTCAAGGCTGCGGTTTCAATGATAGAGGCTTTGAACAGGGTCCATTCGGACTCCATGTCCCCAACCTCTCTCGGGATAAGGGAGAAGCTCCTCCGGAGGTATGAGTTGAAAACCTTCTGGACAGGCTCCTCCACCAGCCTCTCCCAGTTCACCCTCACTATACATTTAGGTTTACTGGCTCTGTCTGGTTTTCTCCCCCTCCATCTGATTCAACTCACCACCAGGTGGTGATCAGTTGACAGCTCTGCCCCTCTCTTCACCTCAGTGTCCAGAACATATGGCCACAAGTCTGATGAAACAACTACAAAGTTGATCATCGGCCATTGGCCTAAGGAACTCTGGTATCAGGTACACTTATAAGCTTCCTTGTGTTCAAACATGGTGTTTGTTTTGGACATTCCATGACTAGCACAGAAGTCCAACAATAGAACATCACTCGGGCTCTGATCAGGCAGGCCATTCCTCCTAATCACCCCCCTTCAAGTTACTCCAACATTACCGCCGTGAGCATTGAAGTGTCTTAGTAGAATGACCGAGTCCCCAGATGGTGCCTTCTCCACAACACCACCCAATGTCTACAGGAAGGCTGGGTACTCTGAACTGTACGCTGTAACGACAAACAGGGCCGAAGTCACAGTGAGGTGACCCTCTCATTCACCGGGACAAACTCAGCTGGGGGCTAACAAGCAACCCTACACCTGCCCACCGCCTCTCACCCTGGGCAACTCCGGAATAGGAGAGAGTCCAGCCCCTCCTGTAATCACCACCTTATTGTGGTGGAGGGGTTTGCAATTAATTGCATTTTGAAACCGCAATTCCCCGTCAGTCCACGTGAGGGTGCACTTGACGCCAGACGTACTTGAGCCACACGTGGGAACACAACAGAAGCAGGGCTCTGAGACTTGGTATTTCTAGGTATTTATATTTTTTTTACATTATTCTACTTTTATTTATATCCTAAATACTTTGTATTCTTTTGTGTAGTTGCACCTTCAGGCCTGTGAGGGACGACATTTCGTTCAGCTGTCTACTATATATATGGATGAATGACAAATAAACAACCTGAAGTAGTGACTAGTTTTTCTTTGTTTAAATTTTTAAATATGAAACATCACTGTGCTATAGTCAATGGGCTTCACCATTACACATGTGAATAAGCTAATCAGAGCAGAGCAAATAAATATCAGACTTTCTCAGATGTCTGCACATTTAGTGTCACTGGAATATTCAAATTATATCCACATGATAGTTGTAGTAGATGTCAACACAGAACCACTAAATTGCTCTCTGACCTCAGAGTCTCCAGTCTGCAGTTTGGACTCTCCAGTCCAGCAGAAAGCAGCTTCACTCCTGAATCCTGCAGCTCGTTGTTACTCAGGTCCAGCTCTGTCAGATGGGAGGGGTTGGACTTCAGAGCTGAGGCCAGAGAAGCACAGCAGCTCTCCGACAACCTGCAGCACCTCAATCTGAATAAAGAATAAAGCATACAGCTGTAAAATAAAATATTCCTGGATAGAAAAAAACTGCTTGGTATCATTATATCTGAGCTGTTTATTTGTGCTTGGCTCCACGCAAATGTTAATGTGTGTGCAAATAACAATTACAACAATGTTATCAAAAACTGCTGCCAGTACAAAATTAAAAGGTAGCATAATGTCTACAGGCTCTATTTTCATGAATCAAGGCGCAAGCGGAGGCATTAGTTCATGGTGCAAGTGGACTTGGGCATGACCAAGAGATTTTTGGTAATTTCGTGACCAGAAGCAAAAGCGCACCAAGGGCACAGCGAAGGCGCAGTGGTGAAAGGGGATGGATCAGATGGCAGTAGCTTCACCTAAGGTCTGCTCTGTTTGCATAAGGTCAGTAGGCCGCATAGAGTGAGAAGGTCAGAGCCTAGACACAAAACATAATTATCTGTGCTATACATATATCTGTGAGTGCTTTCCATAACTTTACTCGAGAATTGTCTGACTGAACTGCCTTAATGAAAGAAAAATCATATTTATGATGTTTGAGTGAACGTATTTATTGGTATAAGATGTTATATCTGTGTGAAACAGGCGAATATAAAAAATACATAAACATAACAAGGGGTTCATGTGATTTTGGAGAGGTCTGTGCCGGTCAACCTTCACCATCCAAATGCCATGCTCTCTGCTGCGCTCTCTGCCCATTCAGGTGCAAACAATGTTTTGGCAAGACACGAAATCACCAAACCAGTGCAGGCAGGGGAAAATCAGCCTGTACCAAATGAAATTACCACTTCAGCCTTTCTAAGGCACTGCGCTTGATCTGCACCGGCATGAAGATAGAGCCCTTCATGTCAACACGTAACTAAATAATTTTGTCTGACCTCAGAGTCTCCAGTCTGCAGTCTGGACTCTCCACAAGATCCCTCAGCAGCTTCACTCCTGAATCCTGCAGCTGGTTGTGACTCAGGTCCAGCTCTGTCAGATGGGAGGGGTTGGACTTCAGAGCTGAGGCCAGAGAAGCACAGCAGCTCTCTGACAAGCTGCAGGAACTCAATCTGAATAAAGAATAAAGCATGTAACAGACTGAAAACCTGCTTTAAACCATCCAATGTCTCATAATCAGATTTTACATGTCATCAGTGTCCACGGAAAACCTTGAATCTCCAAAATGTGAATTTTTCATGAAGAAAAGCAGCCTTGCTTTCAGCTTGGCCACAATGCATGCTTGTCTCAATGTCTGATTTATTTGAATGCAGTGTTTCTGTTTATTTGGTTATGTAAATGATTTTTTTGCAGTAGAGGTTATTGAGTCTATGGGATCCTCTAGGAGTGGTGATGCCATTTTTCCACAGAGTTGACTGGTGAGGAGGATCTGACAGCCTGAACAGAAGCTGCTCTGGAGCTGTTACCGTGGTGATGCATCCTGCTGAAAAGTGAACCACCTTCTGACACTGGAAAGTCCAGGTTGAACCTGAAGTTACCTCACAACCCCCATAATCTAGCTTCACAGTTTATCCCTCAGCTCCAATCCTGAAGCCTGTCACCACTCTTCTCTCACAGCTTTGTAGAATAGAGCAGCCATTGATAAATTTGGATGTTTACTGGGAAATTCTGAATCTTTGGTTTGGTGCTGTGTTCAGCACAATACAACCAATGACCCTTGTCAATATGGACTGACTCCAACCCTCTACTGACCTCAGAGTCTCCAGTCTGCAGTCTGGACTCTCCACAAGATCCCTCAGCAGCTTCACTCCTTCCTGCAGGTTGTTTTCACTCAGGTCCAGCTCTGTCAGATGGGAGGGGTTGGACTTCAGAGCTGAGGCCAGAGAAGCACAGCAGCTCTCTGACAAGCTGCATTCCCTCAATCTGAATAAAGAATAAAGCAAATAACTACAAAATATAATTTGACAGAAATGTGCACAGAATAAAATTCTGCTTGAAACCATCCAATCTTATATAATCCAGTGAGATCTGTTCAGGTTTTAAACCCTTGTGACTTTCTCCTTATATAAGCAGCTTCAAATTTAGAGAAACATGTTTCCATTCGACATGAAAATAGCAGCACATACATACTCTTTATCTGCTGGTTTCAATGCTACACTGAAACTGTAGCTGCTTACAGTATATTGGGTAAAATATTAAAAGCCAAGATGCTTCACGCAATGTGTCTTTGGCAACTGTGAAAACTTAAAAATAATTTGAAATAAAGTTATTTGGGTTTGAATAAATCTTGACCCCTGAAGCCACTGGTAGGGCCGGCAATGTTGAAGATGTTTAAATGTATGGTTCAATAAAAATAAGAAGAGGAAGAAGAAAAAGAAGCAGAAGAACTTAATTTATATAACACTTTAAACAAAGTTACAAACTTCTGAACACCACAGGAACAAAAGACATAAAACTAATTAATAAAGGAAAGGGAAATTAAAGACAGAAGAATAATGTTAGAACTGGGAAAAGAGAGTTTAAAAAGTATATTTTTATTTCTGATTTCAAAGCAGTGACAAACGCAGCCCTTCTCATATACACAGACATTCACTGCGAAATCTCTGTCTCCTTTGGTCTTCAGTCGAGACTTTGGAACTAGCGACTCTGTAGATCTCAGGTATATTGTTGCTCAAGGGGTGATAAAACTTCTGAGAAATACTTTGGGGCCAAACCATGAATAGATTTAAGTCAGTGATAACACTTTAAAGTCAATTTTGTATGTAACAGGCAGCCAATGAATGGAGCCCAATATAGTTAAGGTATAATATAGGCAATATGCTCTCTGCTCTTTGTGTTAGTGTTTTAGCAGCCTGGCAGCAGCATTTTGAACAAGCTGTAGACGAGACAGAGCTTTTTGTTACATTAGCAAACATGAAAAAAAATACTGCATGAATCACTTTCCTTAATGTGAAAGGAAAGATCAACATCATTATGCCCTAGTCAGTGAGTCAGATTTATTTTATTTATTTTATCATTTAGTTTTGTCGGATCAGCATGTCAGCCATCAGAGGCGTCATGCCCATTCTAACTGTACTGCTATGAGAAGCACAGTGGGTGGGGGTGGGGCGTTGTGCGTGCCCCCTCCAAAAAAATGGGTGCATGCAGAGTTCGAATTATGGGGGACCCAAGGGGAGTTCGGTTCCCCTGAAAAGGACATGAGCTCCCTATTTAGCGCATTATTATTTTAATAAATCATTCACAATATTCATGTAAACACAGAACTATAAAGTGCTGTCTGACCTCAGAGTCTCCAGTCTGCAGTTTGGACTCTCCAGTCCAGCAGACAGCAGCTTCACTCCTGAATCCTGCAGCTGGTTTTTACTCAGGTCCAGCTCTGTCAGATGGGAGGGGTTGGACTTCAGAGCTGAGGCCACGACTTCAAAGTGAATCTTTGAAAGTTGACAGCCACCAAGTCTGTAATTACAGGATTAATGTTAAATAACTAATTTTAAAAGAACAGCTGAGATTAAAAGTATAGTTACACAACATACTACTACTACTAACTACTAACAACAACAGCAACAGCAACAACAACAACAACAATAACAATAATAATCATATGATTTGTATTAAAGTGCCTTATGT
>OMKZ01052736.1:0-10653 GCA_900302535.1 Neoniphon sammara
ATATAGTGGTATTTGCTGCTTTGTGCAAGTGTACAGAACTGAAAGCAACAAAAAGCTGATAAAACTTGGGGGAACTATTACACTCATATGGAGCAGCAAATACCACCGTATGGGTAAGAATCCAAACTATCACTGTAAGTCACGGTTTGGGCTCTCTCTCTCTCTCTCTCTTACAAGAATGTTGCTCTTTAAGGCACGGTACTCTCAGTCTGCTCCTCCAAGTGAGCTTTTTTATTCTGATACTGTCTGTTGCAGGGCATTTGAAATGGCTTTTTGTTTTCAAAACAACATATTAGGCACAGAGTAGGTATCACACTTGATAGCAGTTATGTAGTTTGTAGTAAAAGAAAGTACCTTCTTTGAAAGGGGGCTGATTAACATTGAATCTGTCTTATGAGATGCAAGTCTAGGTATAAACAAGTATTTGAATGGCCCATAGGCTGTTGAATGAAATGTCTTTTCCAGATGAGCTCCTTTTTATGAACTTGCAGCAACAGCAAGGACAGAATGTCTTTTTTTTTTTACTTTCCATAATGAAAGATTAGCAGTGCTTTACAATAATGTTTAACGATGTTTCTTGTGAATCAGTCTCAGTGATCACTCAGGCTGACTGTAGCTGAGGACTGTCATTTTTCGGACTTGATTTCCCTTTTTAAGAGAGGGCAGTGGATGATTTCAGTTCAGTTTAATGCATTACCTCTGCGTCTCCCCAAGAGGACCAAGAGGTTTTCACCTGGGCTCTGGAGGAGGAGGGAACAAGTGCCACAGTTACTGGAAATCCCCCCAAAAACAGAGCTGAAACAGACTTCAGCACAGCTTCACCACATGGAAGATACCACTGATACTGTGCTGCCTCTGGAGACCAGCTGGACCAACCAGACTAAACACAACAGCTGTCTGTCTACATAAGAAGAAACCAGAGAACTGCTTTCAGATGTTTGTTTGTTTGTTTTTTGTGTTTTTTTTTGTTTTTTTTTACACATATCTCTAGGTGAATTGCAATAATTGTGTTTGTAGTTTCTGAGGTATCAGGGGTGTTCATTTTCCAATAAATGGTATATTCTGCTGTGTACATTTTTTTTTTAATTACAGAAATTGTAAATTGTACTTGTTTCTATTTTTGTGTGATGGTTTCAAAAAGAACAAAATTATTTTAAAATGTAAAGGAAAATGTAGTATTTTTTTAGTTTTTTTTTTTCCCTTAAAATATTGATGATGCAGGATTTATTCTTTAAATAAAACTGTGGAATACTTATGAAGTATATGTATGTTCTTCGTTTTTTTGTTTGTTTGTTTGTTTGTTTGTTTTTTGTCATTTTATCAACGTGTATTGGTTATAAAAATGTCCACTATATTTAACTCTCAAAAATTTAACCCTAAATGAAAATCCCTCTATTTAAAATTGCTACTTTGGCCTACGAAGACACAAAGATACAGTAGTTCTGTTGTCTAAGAAATGCAGTAGTTTAACTAAAATGTTTTTTTTTTGTTTGTTTGTTTGTTTGGTTTTTTTTTTTTTTACATTTTTTAAGATGAGTCTGCAACAAAAAATAATCTTCATAGGCCAAATTAATTATTTTTAAATCCTTACTTTCAAATCAAATGTGTTTTCACTGAATCTCTTCCCTCCAGTGTGTTAATATGGAGGGTGGAACTCAAATTAAATACATGAGTTAAATGATGAAAAACAAGTGATCAAAGTGTAGTCATTTTGCTAAATTAATTCCAAAAGTTCCTTCAATAAAAATAGGAGTGATTTGATTAAAATGTTTGATTTGATTTAAAAAAAAAACAAAAAAAACACTGCCGTCTATCAAAAGTAGGCTCATTTGATGAAGACAGGAGTATAGTTACTGAAGATTTAGGAATGAATTTTTCAGTTGCGCTACTATCAGTTCATTTGCAGTTTTATCACTTTTTCATCATTTATCAACTTTATTTTTATCTTTGAGTTTTTCTGGGTTCCATCTTTCATAATTCCCAACCAACCTTTAACTGATATTACCTATGCTATTTTTCCATTAGCTCGGGTCTCCCACCCACGTCCACCAGTTTTCTATACATGTCTCAGGTGCACCTGCAACACCCCATCCGAGCCATAGTGACATCGCTGTTGATTGGCTATGGGAAGAAATGTTTTAAACCTCTGGTAGTGCTGTCCGCATTTTGTGTGAGCCATTACCATTCAAACAAAGAAAATAGTGAGTTCAGCAAATTCAGTGAATAATGACGACACAAATCAACTGGTCAGTGGTCATATGATCAGGAAAGTCTTCATCTCGTGTTCCCCAATATAATGGAAATGCTGTTCTAGGCTGTGCTCTGAACACGGGTGGACACGGGTCAGGTTGTAGCTCGGCAACATCAAGCTAGCCATGCCAGTGCTAACTTCAACAAACCAGCACCACCATGTTTTACGGCCAGGTAGACGCGCAAAATTGCAAATGTCATGAAAAAGAATTCACCTCCGACACCACAACCCATTCTGCAGGGGTTGGGAGAGCATCAGCATTTAGGCAAAGTTGCTTACAAAATCCAAGTTCCACCTCCATATAGTTGAGTATTCCCATGTAAAATCAGAATCAGAAATTGAGTTTGTACACAAAAAAACAGGCAGCCCTGCCTAATCATGCTGTCGTAATGCTTGCAGTCACTGGTGTGCCATTTCTGTTGGCTGGAAGTGCAGTCATTGGTGTACAGGGAGAAGAGATATGGGGAAAGGACACCGCCTTGTGGAGCTCCGGTGCTGGTGGTTGCAGGGGCTGACAGGTGGGTACCAAGCCGCATACGTTGCTTCCTGTTTTGGAATTCCTCTCAAAGTCTTTGACGGTCCATAGGAGTAGACTGACCTCGTCCATTTTGTTGCAGAGGGAGCACACGTTAGACATGCAGATAGCAGGGAGATGGGAGGGCGCCTCCTCCTCCTCCACTTGCGGAGAACACCGGTACGCCAACCCCTGTAGCACCGCACCTCATGATTGTTGGCCATGAGGCCTTTCCAGTTTCCTTCGGGGAGCAGGATGGCACAGTTGGCATTAATTCCCTGATGTGTAGAAGTGCATTCCGGTCACAGCTGTGGCGCATAGCTGTGAACAGCACCGTCGTATAGGGGGGAAAGGTGATGACAGTTCTAGCAATATAAAATAAAAGACACCATAATAGCTGACAACAACAAAGTAAAAAAGACAAGTTAGAATTTTGGACAGTTTACACTGACTTTTGAATGGTTTAAAAATATTTTTTGCCTGGGAAAGTGAAGCTGTCTGCCTAGAGCTATGGTAATAAGAAGCCCATTTAGATTTTGTGTATTCCAAGACTAGGTTAGTTCTGCATCAGTTTTTCCATGAAACATATAATTTAATGTTTACAATATATATAATGGAACAATAAACATTTATGCTCTGCTGCTCCAGAATCAGCAGTGGCAGTTTTGTCTGAGCTTGACCCTGCAGCAGACCCTCACTCCCAGCAGTCCAATGATGCCTTTGATGGTGAGGGAGTGATGTAGACACTAATAATACATAATTTACATAATAATACTCTGACTTGTTAAGTGGTTAATCGTAAAAAAGAAAACAAATTGGGTGTATTACACCAGGCACAGTTAAGAACACTGAAAAACAGAAAAATGAAGGAAAACATCTAATACACAGTTGTAAAAAAAAGTGGCAATGAATGGGGTAGAGGGGCCCACACCGATATTCTTTCAGGGGGCCCAGAATTCCTAGCAACTGCCCTGGCTGTGAAAAATAAAGTAAGTGCAGGAAAATAAAAGAAAAAACAAGACAAAAACACTAAGAGTCTGGAGCGCTGAGACACCGTGGCTGCCAGCTCAAGAGTCAGGCCCCAAAGTCCCATATAGTCCTATAGTGGATGGGTGTATGAGGTAAGGAGTTTAACAAAATCAGAAAGAGAAAGCAGGCATTGGTGAAAATTAAAGGGACGTTTAATGGCTTTAGACACAGTTGGCATGGAGTTATTGACAAGAAGGAGAAGAGCGCACCAATGAGTGGTCTTCTGGTCACTAAGGTAGGCTCGTGTGTTGGCTGCTGTGCTGCTCATTTGCCAGTGTGTGAAGCGAGTCACCTGTGTTACTTGACCCCATAAGCTTAGCTTAGCTTAGGAGTGCAAAGACATATTTTGCCTTCATGTAGCCTAATGTTAATATAACAGATGCTTGTCAGCCACAGCACATACTGCAAGGGCAGGACAGTGGCAACGAGCCTGTGTGCGCTCATCCACTTTGCAGAATCAAGGTAGCTAATAATTGTATAAAAATGCATAGCCACCTGTAACCTACATTTAAGATTAGGTTGTAGTGGGGCCTGGTTCTTTGTAGGCTGCAGTTACTGGTTGGGGCTCAGGCTAGCTCAGCTATAACTTAGCTAGGTCAGTTGTGCTACTGAAAAGTAAAATATACAGTGGTAAAATATAAAATATTTCACTGGTAATTTGCTTAACTGAAGACTCAATTAAGTAAAAATAAATGTCCGTGTAACACACCTCTGGCCGTTGAGTAGGGTTATTGCACCAGCTTAATGCTGGGAGACTAAAGAGACGTGACTGGAGATGGATTGAATCAGAATACTTTATTGATCTCCATGGGGAAATTGAGTGAGTTGCAGTTGCTCCCATTGTAGAACAATAGAAATAGGAAATAAGAACATGTTGCAGGCCAAAGTTCCCGGATGTGCCGGTCTGATGTATAGAAAAAGAAATGCTCAATTTGAAAACAGCCTTTAAAATTGAAAAAAAAAAAAAAAAAAAAAAAAAAAATGCTAGCTACCTATGCTAACTCACACCAACCTTACACTAAGCTATCTATGCTAACAAAATGGACACAACACAACTAGAATTTCTGCAAGTGTTGCTTAGACTGACATAGGTATGAACTTGTGCTAGTAGCCTCAACATTACTAAATAATTTTTAGTTGTTCATTCTCAAGATGACAGTACTAACTGTGATGTAGAGACAGAAACGAGGAAACCTGTGTATGTGCAAAGAACAGTCAAGTTTGGAACCAGAATCTGCTGCTAACATTATTAAATACAGGGTTTCCACACATTTTCAGACAAAATTTCCAAACTTTTCAAGGACCTATAATCGTAGGCGGAGTTTGGGGGTCACTACATTAAGTCCAAAATAGGGGGTCGGGGGATGGGGAGCAGGGCTGGGGGTAGATCGACGTGACCTCGGGAGCTGACGACAATTTGTCACTTTACATGCTGCCATGCTGCCTGGGTAGCTTTTTTACATTCTGCTTGGCTGTATCGTGGATATATATATTATAGCTGCAACACTGGTTTCACTGTACTGTCTTCTGTTCTGAGCGGCTGGGATCCTATCAGGGAAAAAATGCAACATTTTTGTTTTATTTATTCACTGGAATGCATGTGTGCTGGTATCCTGAATCCTGTATGCTGTAACGTGTGTTGTCCCACCCCCCCCAAACGCAACTGTCAAACTCCGCCTATGCCTATGATACAATTTCCATAACCATTCACAACCTACAAGTACATGAACAGAAGTGAAATTGAAAGAGCTTAATGTAGTCACACATTGACGCATGTTACATCATGCCAACAGCTACAGAAAGTCAAGCTTGCACATCAAAACGTTGCGTGGAAGATTATCCATGGAAGATTACTGTAATTAATTCATTACAGGCAGCAAAATTAAATTCCATGACTTTTCCGAAACTTTTGATGATTTAATGCAATTTCTTGACTTATCCAGGCCTGCAAAATGAGATTTTAAAATTCCACTACTTTTCCAGGTTTTCCATGACGTGGGAACCCTGTAAATAATTATATACATCATTTAGTATCTCCAAAAAGTGTTATTGGTGTTTAGTTAATTCTTCCATAGAAAGGTATTGATGTGCCTGACAATAGTGGTGTTGCTTCTTAATCAAGTGAAACAACTGCAAAAGCATTGGTCCTCTTGACACAGGAGTCAGACTGCCAAAATACACAAACTGTCAGCAGTTGATGGTTAAGCACGTCAGAAGAGGAAGTGGTTACTAACAGCTCCACCACACAGATCGAGCTGCAGACTAGTGACAGGAAACACTGATCACCTGATGACACTCCCAGTGGTATTTACCATGACAAAGTCAAGTCACACAATGCCATCACACTTAACAAATATTTTATTGGTGTATGTTCAGATCTCCAGAAGATGTCAGTGATTTTGTTTTAAGGAGGAAAGCGAAAGTTTTATAATAATCTACAAGAATTGCTTTTCATAGGCTTCATTCCCTTTGCAGAATATACAGTGATCTAAAGAAGTTCAGAGCAACTCAGAAACAACGGCAAGTCAAACGTTGGTTTTCATTTCTTACAGCCCTGAATTAGCATTTACATAGCTTGATCTCTCAAAATCCATCTGTCTCCACAGCAGAGAGATGTTAAGGAGTCAAATTCACAAAACCTGAAGAAAAAAAATCTTTTTTTAACTTAAGTCTTAAGAAAAGGCAGAAAAAATACAAATAAACGGTACTCTTGAAATGAAACTTGAAAACTGAAAGCTTCTAATTTAGTTAGTATCTTCAATTACTTAAGGCTATATTTTCAGAAATTGATGTATAGGAAAAGTAATGAAATTCCTAATAAATGAGACTGTTTCTAACTTAATTTGAGGAATTATAATGAGGAACCTCCTTGAGAATTTAAATCTAAAATAACCTAAAATTTGTGCTTATGTCATTTCTTAAAACTGATGTTGACAATACATTTGTCAGTCTGGCCCAAGTACTGCACAATAATTTTCACTCATAAGAGTAGAATATACTCTTGAAGTTATATGGTCTATAACTTGTAGCCAAGTCCAGATCTGCTGATGTGGCAGAAGAGAGTCATAGCAAAACACATTCCCAAGACCTGTGAACACAGGAGGAAAAAAAAATACTATATGAAGGAATTTCATTTTCAAAACACAATACATGCCTATGTTACCCATTGTTCATCACTCTGAGAAATAGCAGCATTACATCCTTGAAGATGTTAATAATAAAATATTAACAAAGAACTCAAGATAATTATTACTATTAGAGGTGTTTGATTATAAAATGCTATATATCAGTTTTGGTGGGGGAAATTGGGAGGGCAGGCACCTCCTGTTCAATGCTCAATATTTAAAAACTACAAAAGTTCTTTATAGGTTATTATTTTGTAAAGGGTATTTTGTAGGAAAAGGGCTCAAAATAGTAATGATTATACTCAAAAATGGTTTTTTTTCTTTAAAGGACTACTCCTTTTACAAATGGAGAAAAGTCAACTAAAAAGGTGGTTTTCCTCCGAAATGAACTATCCACCTGTGAAATGGTTAATTCCTGGTTTTAAAGTAATTCTCTAACATTTGGGGCAAAATACCCTTTTTCTGACTGACCCAGACTGAGACAAGATGTTTGATACTATTTTCACCTCTGTTCGTCCTCTGGTTCAGTTCCTATAGTTAGCATTTTGTGTTAGCCTAGCATAAAGACTTGAAGTCTACAGGAGTCATTAGCCGAACTCCGTCAAAGTGAAAAAATAAACCTTACAGCAACTCCGAAGCTGTCTTATTTACACAATGTATCGTGTATTTGGGTAACTTTTTATTTTTAGATTTTTTTTGAATGAGTCGTTTTTAGGAGAAGTTGGATGGTTGGAATTATAACTGCTGAACACATGCATCCTTCCATCTACATAACTACTACTTCAGCAGCGTGCAGATGACTGCACGAGTGGGAGGAACCATCCAATTTCCAACCATCAACCTTCTCCTTTTTTTAATTCCAAGATATTTATTTCAAATACATATGATGCATTGTGTAAATTAGACAGCTTCAGAGTTGCTGTAAGGTTTATTTTTTCACTCTGATGGAGCTAGGCTAATGACTCCTGTAGACTTCAGGTCTTTATGGTAAGCTAATATGAAATGCTACCCATAGGAACTGAACCAGTGGACGTACAGAGGTGAAAATGGTATCGAACATCTGGTCTCCGTCTGGGTAAGTCGGAAAAAGGGTATTTTGCCCAAAACGTCATAGTATTACTTTAAACCAGGAATGAACCATTTTGCAGGTGGATAGTTCATTTTGGAAGAAAACTGTATTTTTAGGTGATTTTTCTCCATTTGTAAAAGCAGCATTCATGATTCCCTGAAGCAGCATTTATGTGCTTCTCTCTTGTAGTATCAATCGTCATAGAGCTCAGTATCATTGCTACTAATTAAACTTTCCTTTCCAGCCTACCTCAATAACGCAGATGATGATGACAGAAATCCCAGTGCTGAGGAAGTTATCCTCAAACCAGATCTTCATCTTATCCAAGCAGCCCTTTACAGTACATGAAGAACATACAGTAGGCCTACATTAGATCACTGCAGGAAATGTTGTAAAATAAAGCATATAGGTGCATACAGTATTTCTACAAAATGCATCTATGTGTATTAAAACTTTTCAATCTATGACATTGGAATTAAAAGGTTCCATATAACAGTTGTGAAAATATTAGTTATCTTTTGTTGCTACCCATTTCTTCTTCTTCTTCCAAACTGTCAACAAGAAATTTATCATTTTCTTTCTTTTTCCCAAGAAAAGAGCTACAGACACTGAGTGTTTAGAACAGCAGGTCTTTTTCATACATGACACTGAAGACAGTTTTGCGCTATTTTTTAAATGAATAACCAGTCTGTTTTTATCTGCCTTTTAAATGCTATATGTCATCAGATTGCACCCAGAAGATGTTAAAATTCTATGTAAAGAAATGCAAATATAAGGCACATCACTGGCAGAAGGGCTTGAGGATCCGATGACAGGGGCAAATGTGTACATGTATTTTGATACCGTGCTGAAAGTTAATAAATAGCTGTGTTGCTAAGTATTTTGCAAGATGTTTTTTTTTTTGTCCTGTCTGCCCTCTAGACAGAGCTGCTCATCCCAGTGGAGGGACATGCAAGAAAGACTTAAGTTCCCTGTGGGGATCAATAGAGCATCACATAATTCATTCAAATAAACATAGTTATTTCAAATAATCTCCAAAGGTTAATTATTCAAACAAACCTTATTTTTCCAAACAGATAACCGGTCACTTTATTTGGACTGTCCAATGTTAACATTCAGCTATCAACTTTATATCAGCTGAGTTTCACAGTTGAATCAGTGTAGATAGTTTACTTTATACCAGTCTGACCAAAGTAAATACTCAACTTAGTGTCAAAAGTTGGTTGACTTTTTTTGTATCAATTAGGGTTAGGTTGACAGTAAGTTAATATAAAGTTGATAATAAGTTGAATATTAACACTGCACAGTTGAACTAAAGTGAGACCCACAGGTCATTTACTGTCTATCTACCTGTTGCTTGTAGGTGGGATTCTGGCTGTCACATGGAGTTGTCTTACAGCAGGATGAAGGCACCTTGTCTCCCCAGTCTGTGTAATTATGGACTCCACAGCAGTCAAACTACAACATATAATGCAGAGAAATACTTTCATATTTCATAACAACAGGTTGAGATCATGCACCTCTCGGTATCTCAGTCTACTGCATAGATATATAAAGAGAAGAGGTCTACTGTCGCTTTGCACTGAATAGGACATCCTGTTTGTCTGTCTTTCACTTTTTGTTGCTATGTGACTTGTCAATGTGTCTCTGCGCCAGTGTCAACAAAATGAAAAGTCGTGCCTCTGCCGCGCTTGACAGTCATCTACTCACCATCTGCTGAACCAGATCCCAGTCACTGGACTCAACTGTGGTGTTTTTGCTCTCTGCTTCAATTTTGGATTTCCGCAAGCCGTCGGTCAGGTCTTTTTCTATCAACTCCCCAATCTAAGCAATGAGAATCATATGAGATTCCATTAATTTGTCCCAGAGCAAATTCATTTTTAAATCAGTTTTAGAATGAATTCATTGCTTGATATCCATCATTCATGATTTGTAATTCTGCATTTATGTTGTATAGGAGTGACTATCAAAACAACCTCATGCTTAAAAGCAACAACTTCCAAGTGTTCGCACATCTAACCCAATAAATGCCATGGTTTTCTAATCAGAATTTTCACATTAATCATACAAGTGATGAAACATTTGACTTCATGTTTTACACGGTGTAAATAAGACTGCTTCAAAGTTGCTGTAAAGTTTGTTTTTTCACGTTGACGGAGCTAGGCTAATGACTCCTGTAGACTTCAAATCTTTATGCTAAACTAACATGAAATGCCACCTATCAGAACTGAAGCAGTGGATGTGCAGAGGTGAAAATGGTATTGAACATCTTGTTTCGGTCTGAGTAAGTCAGAAAAAGGCTGTTTTGCCCAAAATGCTGGAGTATTCCTTTAAAGCAAACCAAATACTGCAATGTCAACCACAAACTAAAAACCCAGTAAGAGGTTGTGTCCTGCCATGCTGTTTTAATTATCACAAAATGACGTGATGAAAATTTTCTAAAATCAGTGAAGACATTCAGAATTTTTGAAGTCTGAGAAATCAGGGTCCACTGTCAAACACACACACACACACACACACACACACACACACACACACACACACATACACACATACACACACACTGCTCAGGAGAGAGCAAGGAAGAGACAGGGGAAGAGGTAGAGAGAAAAAGCAAGTGGCAAGCGGTGCAGCTTTTGAGTTGATGGAGTTGAGGCAGAGATCC